>PVJS01016337.1:0-37612 GCA_004027185.1 Glis glis
CTCTCTCTCTCTCTCTCTCTCTCTCTCTCTCTCTCTCTCTCTCTCTTTCTCTCTACCTAGTGAGGCCCTCCGCAACTTCATGAGACCTGGTTTCAAAAATAAAGCATAAAAAAAATAGGGCCGGGGGGTGTAGCGCGGAGGTAGAACGCCCCTGCGTTCAATCCCCGGTACCACAAAAAAAAAAAAAAGAAATAAAAAGGACTGGGGGTATAGCTTGGAGGTAGAATGCCCCTGGGTTCAGTCCCCAGTACAATTTTTTAAAAAAAGCAAAAAAGCAAGCACAATGTGTAAACAGATAAGTTTGCTGGGTTCCAAAACATTTAATTTATGAACATTGAAACTTTAATTTTATTTCACTTCCATAGTTTCTAATTTTTTAAAAACATTCTTAGTGAGTTCTATAAAAACAGATGGTGGGCATGATGACGTGGCTCTCAGGTCATGGTTTTTCAACCCGTGTGAGGTAACAGTATTGATCACTATCCTTGTTAAGACCACATCCTTGTTTTCAGAAAATAAGCATGGAATTAGAGATCAAATGTCTTTCTGTTTCCAACTTGTCTCTGGCAAGTGGTGGTCTAGCCTCTGCTTGCACACCTCCATTGACAGGAACGTAGATCATTAGAAAATGATAGATCAGATTGAAAGAAGATATAGTTCCATGTAAAAGAAAAGCTAAAATAAAATGATTTCAAAATGAATGAGAGTAGCCTTTAGCATTTTTCAGGGGCAAGCTTGCCAGCAGGCCCAGGAGGTGAAGCTAATGTTTAACTAGTGCGCCACCTAGTGACCAAAGTATAAAAAGATGACTGGAACCATCAAGTGCAGAGGAAGAAGTTGAATTAAATTTATTTTAGCTGGGTGTGGTGTCACACACCTGTCATCCCAGTACTTGGGAGGCTGAGACAGGAGGATTACAGGTTCGAGGACAGCCTCAGCAAGTAGTGAGACTCGTATCAACCTAGCAAGACCCTGTTTCCAAATAAGAAATAAATTTGGGCTGGGGGTGTAGCTCAAAGGTAGAATGCCTTTGGGTTCAATCCCCAGTACCACAAAAAAAAATAAATTTATTTTACTATTCGTAATACAAATTCATAATTTTAATAACAGTCTCAAATTATACAAGACTTTTTGGAAGATTGTTTTTCTATCAGGAAACTAGACATAGTTGTTTTCTATTTTTTATTTATTTATTTATTTATTTATTTTAATCCAGGGGCATTCTACCTCTGGGCTACACCCCCAGCCCTATTTTTTTATTCTTTATTTTGAAACAGGGTCTCCCTAGGTTGCAGAGGCCTCACTAAGTAGCTGAGGCTGGCCGCCAACCCAGAACCTCTGGTCTTAGCCTCCCAAGTACTGGGATTACAAGCATGTGCCACCACGCCCTGCATAGTTGTTTTCTATGTGGTGAAAATAATCTCTCAGGTTGGGCCCAGATGCTATAATACATTGGTCATAGAAAACTTATATTCTCAGTGACAATGAATTGTATTTACTTATGGAAGACAACTTTGCAAGGAAAAAGTAAAATTATGAAATCCCAAATGGATTCCTGGAATCACCTCTGTTCTTAGAAAATGAAAACTGCGTCAGAAAATAATCTAGCTTGCGGCAATTCAAGAAAATAGATTTCTATTGGCATATCAAATTTTGCCAAAGAAGTTAGAATGTCTATTTCAACAGCTTGACATATTCACCAAATGAATGAAACACTGCTTATAGTTTGGTCAATTATTTTACTCCCAAGGGTGCATGCATGATTGAAGACATACATCTTGCTCTAGATTGTATAAGCCAACATGGAGAGGGGGGGAAAGAGGAAAGGAGAGAGAGAGTCGGCATTTCCGGCCTCCCAAGTGAGTCCAGATGCCTTATGGGTAAGCAAACCGTCTTGGGAATTCTTGCCCATTTGAGCCTCCACCTGCCACCAATGCCCCAAATGACATCACGTGACAACTGCCCAGCTGAGCTCCATGGACCCACAGACTCACGAGAGAAGACAGAATGGTTGTTGTTTTAAACCACTACACTTTGGGATGTATTGCTAAATCAGACATATACGTAATCCTCCAGACACACCAACAAGCATACATATCTAACAGTAGAGAGAAAGCAGAGTGACGCTTCATGACGTCACTGATACTGTGTTCTTCTGGAAAAAAGAAACAGTTGGGGTCAATAGGAACAAAGGTCTTTGCCTGACCAAAGCAGGCCCATACTAGAATGGTTCTGGAATGGTCTGCTTCCAGAAGTGAAAAACTCAAGCATGATTTGTTTCCACCCTTTAAGTCAAATCACCCTGTTGGTAATGACTGCGGCTAACGTCCTCCCATCTGGAAATGGCTGACAAGCACGACACTAACTAATGAGGGCAGCAGGAGGAACTGGGAAGTATTTTCTGGACAAAAATGTAAACAAGAGCACATCTGAATGCTCTATTTAATTGGAATAGGACCCAATGCTAAACTCAGAGTGAATAAGGCAAATCCAATCGATTTGTCTCTGCACATTTTAGAGTGTGTAACGAGGTTTGTACATGTCTGAAGAGTCGTTAACAGTGTCACTCCATCCAATCCTATGAATTTCATGGGCATCTTGCTGTGACAATAATTGAAAACAATTTCAACTACTTTGCTTTTCTAAAATTACTGTATCTTTAGGTCAATAAAAATGTTTTTGCATTTCTCATTCATGAGGTTTTTTTTTTTTCTGTCCATCAAGAGAAGAGTTTGAGCCGGGCATGGTGGCGCATGCTTGTAATCCCAGTACTTGGGAGGCTGAGACGGGAGGATCTCAAGTTCAAGACCAACCTCAGCAGCTTAGCATGGCCCTCAATAATCTAGCAAGACCCTATTTCAAAATTAAAAATTAAATAGGGCTGGGGATATAGCTTGTAGGTAGAACATCTCTAGGTTCAATTCCCCAGTAACACACACACACACACACACACACACACACACACACACACATACACACTAGAAATTTATAGCTTCTGGATAAAAAAGAGATAATGATCAAGAATCTTCATTTCAAGCAACAGAAATTGGTGATGACTAATTTTAAACTTTTTAAATTTTTTAATTTTTGTGGTACTGGGAATTGAACCCGGGGCATTCTATCTCCTTGATACACCCCCAACTCTTTTTATTTTTTTGTTTTGAAACAGGGTGTCACTAGCTTGTTGAGAGTCTCGCTAAGTTGCTGAGGCTGGCCTCAAATTTGTGATCCTCCTCTCTCAGCCTCCCAAGTACTGGGATTACAGGCATATGCCACCAGGCCTGGTGATGGTGGCTAATTTAAATATAGCTATTTAAATAATCATTATGAGGCCTGAGTCTCAGTCTTGGAAATCAGGCATAATCCAAAATGAGTCTGAATAGCTGGAACCACAACTAAAATCAGGCTACAGGAAGTCTGTGTGGGGCCCTGCTGATCCCTCCTCTGGAGGACATTGCCAGTGCTGAACTGCACTGCTACCACTAGGTGTCGCCACACTGTGCAGCACCAGGCAGTGCTCTAGCTGCCCTTTGACTTTGGCCCCTGGGCATCTGATTGGCCAGCTTGGGTCATGTGCCACATTGGCAGGAGTCTGTTCTCACTGTCAAGGCTGCAGCAGGAGCGATAAACACGTTTTTGTACCCATGGTTACAACTCTGAATGCACATGTGATAGAAAGGGTCAAAGATGGGCCCCATGTATTGATTCCTGTGCTGTTTCCTTCTTCACAGCAGGCTAGGATTCTTAGCTTATAGCCTGCCAGCACCAAATTCAAATTCTTACGCATGCTGTTGCCTTAAATGTAGCCCCAATAAGAACATCTTCAGCTACTTGGAGCCTGCCTGCCTTGTGTGTCCCACAAAATGGCAACCAACACATGCTATTATAAATAGATATAGAATGGTCCTTGAAGAGCTCATAAATTGGTGTTTGGAGTTGATGCAATTGAGTCATGAAGGTTGTAATACCGGCAGCCCAGGCCGGTAGGGTGTGACTGGAGAAGGTGAGCCCCTGGGGGTGCAGCCTTGGGGATTATATATGGTGCCTCCTCCTCCTGATCACTCTCTTGCTTCTTGTCTCCATGGTGTGAGGAGTGCAGCCTTGTGCTCTGCCTCTTTCTGCTTCCTGCCGCTGCCATGCCCTGAGATCCGCGTTCCCGGCCTCACATAGACTAAACCGTGAGTAAATAAATCTTCCTTCCTCTAAATTACGTGGTCAGGTCTTTAGATCATAGCTGTGCGATTTCTGGCTAAGACACCTGCTACCCATACAGAAGAAAATCCTGTAGCTTTTAAAAACTGCAATAGAGCTACTGCCCTTCAAAGCTCTCTGGCCCAGAGACTCCTGACCTTGCAGCAGAGCAACATTGGCAAGGCCTGTGAGTCCCCTCTCCAGCCCTCCTGTCCTCTGAGAGCTCCCTTCCCCTTATCTCCTTCTGGGAGGTGGCCTTAGGCCCCTGCCAGCTCTGTGAGGTCTCCTGGTATGAAGAATTTACTCTCTTATACAACCCTGTCTCAGTGTTAACCAATAAGCTTATTGCAAAATACGTCTTTTTTTTTCCTTTTGGTACTGGGGATTGAACGCGGGGGCATACTACCTCTGAGCTACACCCTCAGCCCTTTTTTATTTGTGTTTTGAAACAGGGAGGGTCTCATCAAGTTGCTGAGTCTGATCTCAAACCTGCGATCCTCCTGTCTCAGCCTCCCAAGTACTGGGATTATAGGTGTGCACCACTATGCCTGGTTTACCATCTTGTTTTTGCCTTGATTAGCCCTGAAATTCTTCAACTTACCACAATCCCTGACCCATGATTCAGAACGCATCCATGGCCCAGGACAATATTTCTGCTATGTCAGGGGCTAAATAGGCTTCTTTGAACTCATCCAGAAACATAAATATGTGGTGTGCTCATCTGTTTTGGCTTCCCAGGACTGAGGGTGTTCTGGGATGTGGAACTATCAGTAATAAAATTAGGAAAGGGCCCAGGAAAATCATGACAAGTTGCTCACCCTAGGAATGACTGTTTCTATGGGAAAATACATTTCACGCTCCACATAACTGATCACATGTCGGCTTAGTGAATACGACCTTTGGAGGCAACCTGTTGGAAAGTATCTACACTTCATTCAACACAATCTGTCTTTTAAGTAAGGCAGACATGGATATCTTAACATGATTTTCCACCAACTTTCACTGGAATCTTCATGTTCAGTAATATTTTAGAGCCCAAATCCAGGATCCCAAGTATATGGAGAGAAAATTCATGACTTGGCTAAAAGTCAAAGGAAGATTTTTATAGTGATCCCAGAAAAGAGTCAAGAAATAGCTGGAGTATTTCTTTAGAAATATTTCTTTAAAAGCTCGATTATTTCTGGTTTCTGGTCAAAATCACTCCAGGCAGAATGGAGAGGCCATGCTGGCCAAGAGCCCAGTCCTCAGGGTAGCTGCCCTTGAAGTCTTGTGGAAATTTTTATTACCACCAAAATTCCAAAGTCAGCCCTTGTGCTAGTCAGCTTTCCATCACTGTGACAAAATACCCAAGAAAATCAACGTAAGGAGGAAAGATTTATTTTTCCTAGTGGTTTCAGAGGTCGTAGAGCATGATGGTCTAGCTCCATTGCTCTTAGGTCTGTGGGGAGGCAGAGCATCATGGTGGAGAGGGCATGGTAGAGCAGAGCTGCTCACCTCATGAGAGCCAAGAAGCAGAGGCAGGGTGGGAGGGAGTGAGGGAGGGAGGGAGGGAGGGAGGCAGGGAGGGAGGGAGGAGAAAGGGCCCAGGGACAGAAGACACCCTTCAAAGTGACCTACCTCTTTCAACCAGGCCCGTCTCCCAAGAGCACCACCAGCTGGGGACCGTGGCTCCAACATATGAGCCTTTGGGGAACATTCTAGATCTAAAGTATAACAGCTCTACAGGCAGGAAAGGCTCATGATTGAAAACTCCTAACAAACACCAATAAAACCAAACTCACAGCCTATAAGTCAGGCCATCAGTTGTGTGAAGCTTTCAAAAATTCTTAAATCTGTTTTCTTAGCAGCCAGGGAAAACAATAACAGCAAAACTCTATAGGGGTGAACTTGTTCCCTAAATTTAAATTCTTGGCTTAATATGTTCTTTTTTTTTTTTGTACTGGAGATTCAATTTGGGGATGCTCCACCTCCAAGCTACACACCCCCAGCCCTTTTTATTTTTTAGTTTGAAACAGGGTCTTGCTAAGATGCTGAGGATCTCACTAATTTGCTGAGGCTGGCCTCGAACCTGTGATCCTCCTGTCTCAACGTCCAAAATACTGGGATTACAGGCGTGTGCCACCATGCCCAGCTTAATAAACTCTTAATAGAACATCCTCAGAATGTGTGACAAAACCAAGTTTGTCATATGTTTGTTAGGGTTCTCCATAAAAACAACCTGAGAAAAGAACTCATGTGTAAGTAGTGTATTTTGGGAGGTGATTCCAGGAAACAAGAGTGAGGAAACTGGGAGAATGAGAAAGAGAAGAGAGAAAAGCCCTTAACAGAAGGGTGCGTTGTCAAGGTCACCGCCATGGCAGTGTGGGTTCAGTTCTGTTAGAAATGATGCAAAGCAAAAAGTTCCTGTGGGCAAGGAATTGGGGAGCAGGCTTGCTGGGCAGTTCTGGCTCCAAAGGTTTCTGTTAGATGTCACTGGGGCTGTGATAGGCATCTAAAGGCTTGTCTAGGGCAGGTAACTCACTCGTGTGGCTGGCAGGCAGGTCAGGGCTGGTGCTTGGTCTTAGTCCTCAGCTCCTCCTCATGTGAGCCTCTCCAGGGTCCTCACAACATGGCAGCTGGCTTCCCCAGAGCAAGTGACCCACGAGACCAAAATGGAATATGCAAAGCCTTGGAGGTCACACAGTGTCACTCCTTCCATATGCTGTTGGTCACACAGACCAGCTCTGATTCATTGTGGAAGAAACCACGTGACGGCATGGAGGATAGTTGGTGGCCACCTTGGAGTCTGGCTTCCGTTTAGCCTCAGTTTCCTAGCAATGTTGTTGAGAGAGCTAATGAGATAATGCATATAAAGGTCTTACTACATGATCTGATATGGTAAATACTCATAACTATTATTCTGAGCTTCTATCTTCTTTTCTCTTCTACCCAGCGGCAGACAATCTTCATAGCATCTGTGCACTCATTTCCAGTCATTTCTGGGCACATTACCAAAAGAGCCTGAGACGACTCTGTATCCAAGTAAAATAACTGAATGCAAAACTTAAGTTTCTGAAGCGCAGCAGGTCACCTGAAAGCTGGAGAGCTCGCTCAGCTTGAGAGCTATGGTGGGATTGCCTCTGCATTAATAGCTCTGCGCCCAATTCAAGCCATCCCTGCCCCTGAGGGCTGAGTTACACCTTCCTTTTCTCCGGGCACCACCCTTACTAAGAAATGGTCACCTGTGTCCATCACACTAGAGTGTGGCTTGCTTAGGGACCTCGATCCCCCATCCTCTCCCCCTACATCCCTGGATTTTACTTGGCCTCTTTAGAACCAGAATAGCATTTGCTGATTTCTTTGGCTTGATTACTGCTCTTTGGGGCCTGCTGTGTGGATAGATTTTTTAACTGCTCAAATCGTCATCTGGTAGCATTTTAATGTACGCAGTAATATCTGAATAAACCCACCATCCTTGGCAAGTGTTACGGTTTGGATTTGGGATGACCCCAGCCCTCATGTGGTAGCTAGTTTTGGAGGTGGGCATGGTTGGAGGAGGCGGGTCACTGAGGGCATGGCTTGGGGACTATGTACGTGCCTGGTCTCTTCCTTTCTCTCTCCCTGTTCCCAGTTGCCATGAGTTGAGCAATGTCCTATACCACGCCCTGCTGCCATGATGTTTCTGTCTTGGAGCGGGCCAACTATGGATTGAACCTCTGAAATCATGAACCTAAATAAGTTTTTCTTTCTCTAAGTTGTTCTTGTAAGGTATTTTGGTCAACGTGATATAAAAGCTAACTAATACAGTGAGAAAAAATATTTGTCCACTTATAAGAGCTGTAAAATATCCTCCTTATCTAGTTGTACTTTTGGGGATAACTTGATAGCTGTACTATTTGTTACTATTTTTCCTCCACTTGCTGTTAAGGATTGTATTTGCTTTCTCAATACTTGGCCATGGCCATTTTTTTTTTTTTGACATTCAATAAAAGCCTTTAGACTAGAGCAGTAGTCCTCAGCCTTGGCTGCTCACTAGAACTGCCTGAGAGCTTTAAAAACTCCCAATACTCCAGGTGTACACCAGTCAATTACAGATGGATTGCTGGGCATGCAATCAGGCATCAGTGTTTTTTAGAGCTTCTTAGGTTGATTCCAATGTTCTGTCAAGTTTGGATGGATGATTTTCAAACTTTTTTATTTTTTTTGCGGTACCGGGGATTGAACCTAGGGGCGTTCTACCTCCGCGCTATGCCCCCGGCCCTATTTTTCTTATACTTTATTTTGAAACCGGGTCTCACAAAGTTGCGGAGGGCCTCACTAGGTAGAGAGAGAGAAAGAGACAGGGAGAGAGAGAGAGAGAGAGAGAGAGAGCTGAGGCTGGCCGCGAACCCGGATCCTCCAGTCTCCGCCTCCCAAAGTACTGGGATTACAAGTGTGCGCTACCACGCCCGGCATTTTCAAACTTTTAAAACTTGGAACCCCCTGCCCCTCTTAAAAATTGTTGGGCTTGGCATGGTCACACACGCTAGTAATCCCAGTTATTGGTAGGCTGAGACCGGAGGATCCAGGTTCATGGCCTGTTAGTGAGGCCCTCCACAACTTAGTGAGACCCTGTTTCAAAATAAAGAATAAAAAAAATTAGGGTTGGGGGTGTAGCTCGGAGGTAGAATGCCCCTGGGTTCAATCCCCAGTACTGCAAAAAAAAAAATTATTGAGGACCCCAGAGTTTAGTTTAAGTGGAGTACATTTAGATATTTACTGTATTATAGAGTAAAACATAAAATATTCAATTCTTTATTAATTCACATAAAAGTAACAATAAACCCATTATATGTTAAATACCTTTTTTAAATGAAAATAGCTATATTTTCATTATCAAAAAATTCGGAGCAGGGGCATTGTTTTTCAAATCGCTTTAATATCTGGTTTAATGGAGAACAGTTGGACTCTCATATCTGCTTCTGCATTCTGTCTGTTGGGAGTTCAACATGTCACATGGCCTCTGGGAATTTCTGTATATTCACAATGAGAGGAAAACAGGCAAATTTTGGTATTATCAGGAAAATAGACTTGATTTCATGGACTGCCTCCCCCTACCCACCATGGGGTCCCAGTCCACACTTTGAGAACTGCTGCTCTAGCAGGCTATGGCGTACTCGACTGCTTGATAGGTTAATTAACAAGCTCTCCACTCACCCTCCCAAAACATTCAGGACAGACATATCTTCACTTTCAACTACCTTTCTGTTCTCACTGCCCTTAATATTACTGACCTCTAGAGGGCGCCCGAGGCTCTTTGCTCCAGCACATACAGGCTTGCTGGTGCTGTAGGAAGTTTAAGCACCTGTGTGGAAGTATATGATTAGGGCAGGGAGATCTTGAGTTATACAGAGAAAAGGAGTTAAAGGGTATTTAAAATTGTATTAACGTGCATTAATTATACACATTAATGGGGTCGTGTGTATTTCAACACATGCATATAGCATACATTGATAAATCTGACAAAGGATTAATATCTGGAATATATAAGGAACTAAAAAAGCTAACAACAAAAAACCAAGTAACCCCATTTAAGTTGGACAAATGATCTGAATGAACACTTCTCAAAAGAAGAAATACAGGTGGTCCACGCTTGTAATCCCAGTACTGGGGAGGCTGAGACAGGAGGATCACAGATTCGCAGCCAGCTTCAGCAACTTAGTGACTTAATGAGGCCCTCTGCAACTTAGTGAGACCCTGTTTCAGGATAAAAAAATTTAAAAAAATAGTGCTGGGGGTATAGTTCAGAGATAGAATGCCCCTGGGTTCAATCCCCAGTACAAAAAAAATACAAATACAAATGGCTAACAAATATATAAAAAAAGGCTCGGCACCACTAGCCATCAGGACTATGCAAATCGAAACTATGAGATATCCTCTCATCCCAGTTAGAATGGCTAGTATCAAAAAGACAAAAAACGGCAAATACTGGTGAAGATGTAGAGAAAAAGGAACTCTTATACAGTGTTGGTGGGAATGTAAATTAGTATAGCCACCATACAGAACAGCGTGGAGGTCTCACAGAAAAACTAAAAAGGGATCTACCATCGGATCCAGCTCTCCCCCTACTAGGCCTTTGTCCAAAGGGAATGGAATCAGCACGCTAAGGAGACACCTGCACACCCGCACTTACTGCACCACTCACCATAGCCAGGATAAGGAATCAACTCAGGGGCCTGCCAACAGTGGGTCAATGAGTTAAGTTTTGACATCTTTTCCTCTTTCTTCTTGTTATTCTTTTTCCCCTTTCCTTTCTGTCTCAGAATTCCTGAGGCACTTGACTTGAGGGGGTGAGGGAGTGGGGGGGATTCCCTATGTTATTCCCATTCTGTTGGTATCATAAAGAACAAGGCAAAGAGAGATCAGGGTAGGGCTAGAGTAATGGTTCTTAGTCTTCACATTCATCAGATTCACCTGGACAATTTGTTAAAAATGAAGTTTCCTGCATCTCTACCACACAAGAAAAATGTTCATTTCATGGGCCCAAGGTAAGATTCGTGAATAAGCACTAAAGAAAAAAAAAAAAAAACAGAACTCTCAGCCAGGTGTGGTGGTGCATGCCTGTAATCCCAGTACTTGGGAGGCTGAGACAGGAGGATCACAGGTTCGCAGCCAGCTTCAGCAACTTAGTGACTTAGTGAGGCCCTCTGCAACTTAGTGAGACCCTGTTTCAGGATAAAAAAATTAAAAAAAATAGTGCTGGGGGTATAGTTCAGAGATAGAATGCCCCTGGGTTCAATCCCCAGTACTGCAAAAATTAAATAAATAAATAAATAAAATTGATGATTTGCCTTTTATTATTGAACCTTAAGTGTTCTTTATATATTCTAGATATAAGTTCCTTCCTAGATATATGATATGCAAATATCTCTCACTTTGTGGGGTTTTTTTTTACAATTTTTATGTAGTCTTTTGTAATCCCAGTATTTGGGAGGCTGAGAAAGGAGGATCCGGGTTCGCGGCCAGCCTCAACTAATTAGTGAGGCCCTACGCAACTTCGTGAGACCCAGTTTCAAAATAAAGGATAAAAAATAGGGCCTGGGGTGTAGCTCGGAGGTAGAACGCCCCTGGGTTCAATCCCTGGTACCACAAAAAAAAAAAAAAAAGGGCTGGGTGTATGACTTGGAGGTAGAATGCCCCTGGGTTCAATCCCTAGTACCACAAAAATTAAATAAATAAATAAATAAATAAATAAATAAATAAATAAATAAAATCGATGATTTGCCTTTTATTATTGAACCTTAAGTGTTCTTTATATATTCTAGATATAAGTCCCTTCCTAGATCTATGATATGCAAATATCTCTCACTTTGTGGGTTTTTTTTTTACAATTTTTATGTAGTCTTTTGAGATACAAAAATTTTAATTTTGATGAAGTCCTATTTATTTATTTATTTTTTATTTTATCACTTGTGCTTTTGGTGTTGTACCCAAGAAACCATTGCCGAATCCAATGTCACAAATATTTGTTCTTATGTATTCTTTTCTAGAAGAAAGTTAATAGTTTTAGCACTTTCATTTCAGTCTACAATCCATTTTGGACTAATTTTTGTGTAGAGTGTAAGGTAGTGGTCCAACTTCATTCTTCTGCATGTGGTTGTCTAGTTGTTCCAGTACCGTCTGTTAAAGAGACTTCTTGCTTCACTGAATTGTTTCAGCACCCTTGTCAAAAATCAATTGACGAGCCAGGCGTGGTGGCGCACGCTTGTAATCCCAGTACTTGGGAGGCTGAGACTGGAGGATCCGAGTTCGCAGCCAGCCTCAGCTACTTAGTGAGACCCTGGTTCAAAATAAAGAATAAAAAATAGGTCTGGGGGTGTAGCTCGGAGGTAGAAGCCCCTGGGTTCAATCCCCAGTACCGCAAAAAAAAAAAAAAATCAATTGACCATCAATGTGGGCATGTATTTCTGGACTCAGTCCTAGTCCATTGATCTGTCTTTATGCAAGGACAACACGATCTTTCTTACTATAGCTTTGTAGTAGGTTTTAAAGCCACAAGGTCTGAGTTCTTCAATTTTGTTCTTTTTCAAGATGATTTTGGCTAATTTGAGTCCCTCGAATTTCCATATGAATTTTAGCATCAATTTGTCAATTTCTGCTAGAAAAGGCAGCTGGGATTTTGATAGAGATTACATTTCATCTGTAATCAATTTGGAAAGTATTGCCATCTTAACAATATTAAATCTTACAATCTATGAATGTGGGATCTGTTTCCATTCATTTAGATCTCCCTTAATTTCTTCCAGCAATGTTTTGTTATTTTGGTACACAATTATTGTTCTTTTGTTAAATTTATTCCTATATATTTTATTTTTTGGTACTATTAAAAAATGGAATGTTCTTTAAATTTCACTTTCAGAATTTTCATTTCTTTTTTCTTTCTTTTTTTTTTTTGTAGTACTGGGGATTGAACCCATAGGCATTCTACCTTTGAGCTACACACCCAGCCTGATTTTATTTCTTATTTGGAAACAGGGTCTTGCTAGGTTGGTGAGTCTCACTTCTTCCTGAGGCTATCCTCCAACCTGCGATCCTCCTGTCTCAGCCTCCCAAGTACTGGGATTACAAGCGTGCGCCACCACTCCCGACTCTTTTCATTTCTAACATATAGAAATGTAGCTGCATTTTGTATATTGATCTTGTGTCCTAGAAACTTGCTGAACTTGCTTATTTGTTCTAATTGTGTGTGTATGTGTGTGTTTGTGTTCCTTAGATTTTTGTTTTTTTTTTTTTGGTACTGGAGGTTGAACCCAGATGCCTTTTACCTCCAAGCTACATCCCCAGCCCTATTTTATATTTTAGTTTTGAAATGGGGGTCTCACTAAGTTGCTCAGGCTGGCCTTGAACCTGCGATCTTCCTGTCTCAGACTCCCAAGCACTGGGATTACAGGTATGTGCCAACACGCCTGGCTTTCCTTAGAATGTTTTATATATCATGTCATCTGCAAATAGAGATAGTTTAACTTCCTCCTGTCCAATCCGGATGCCTTTTACTGATTTTTATTGCATAAACGCCCTGGCCAGAAGTGGTGGGAGAGGGTGTGTTCATCTTGTTTTTGATTTTAGGAGGAAGTCTCTAGTTTCTCACCATTGCCTATAACTTAATTTTAAGTTTTTCATAAACTTCCTTTATAAGGATTCAGAAGTTCCCTTCTATTTCTAGTTTGTTGAGTATTTTAACCATGACACGGTGTTGAATTTTGTCAAATGCTTTTTCTGTATGCACTGAGATGATTTTGTGCTTTTTTTTTCCTTTATTCGATCAGGATATGGCATGATTGATAGTATATTGAATGACTGATTTTCAGATGTCAAACCAAGGAACATTGATGGGGGAAAATCACACTTACTCATTGTGTATAATCTTTTGTACATGTTGCTGGTTTCAGTTTGCTAGTGCGTGTGTGTGTGTGTGTGTGTGTGTGTGTGTGCATGTGTGTGCATGTGTATGTTTTAGGATTCCACGTGGCATCATTGATAAATATTTATTGAATGCATGCATGAATGTGTAAATAAATGAGTGTTTGGAGAGCAAAGGCCTCCCTCACATAGACAGGTTCTAAAATACATGCATACAAATTCTGCACCAGACCCAGTAGTCCTGAGGAGTTTGGTAGGTCGTATTATTGTAGAGTGACTCTGTAGAAAAGTGGTGGTTATGCTGAAGTAGAAAAAAATGACTGAAATCAAAAGGCAGGGCTGACAGCCTTATTTTCTGATTCTTAGATAAGAGAATGTATGCAGTCATGCTATTTTGACAGACTCTGTTTCCTCATCTGTATTAATAGAACAGGGATGGTTGGAGATTGGGGGAGGGATATTTTGAGTTGATACCTTGCACATGCCTTGTAGTTGTAATAATCCGTGATTCTCTAAAATAACATGTGAAACTCAGATTTAAAGACAACATTTTACATGTTTTTATAGTTTGTTGTTTTTGTTTGGTAGTGAGGATTGAACCCAGGGGCATGCTACCTCCAAGCTATACCCCCAGCTCTTTTTATCTTCTTTATTTTGAAACAGGGTCTTTCTAAGTTGCTGAAAGTCTCACTAAGTTGCTGAGGCTGGCCTCAAACTTGCAATTCTCCTGTCTCGGCCTCCCAAGTACTGGGATTACAGGCATGTGCCACCATGCCCGACTGCAGTTCCTATTTAATGCCTCTAAGGTTATTATGGGGGTGAAAGATATGCAAATTTGTTTAGCACAGTGTGATACATACAAAGCCTCGGAGAATGGAGAAGAAAGCGGGTAATCCTCTTGAATGGAGTATGATCAAACAGAAAGATGGCTTTTGAACTGGGTCCTGAGAGAGGACCAGGAGTTTGCAAGTTACAGAGGGCAGGGTAGGCAGAGAATTTTTTTTTTCTATATTTATGCTACTATGTTTCTGCCTAAAAGCTTTTATTTTAAAATTTTCAAGAAGAAATTTTTTTTTACTGCTTCGAAAGTGTTCTTATAACTAGTTTTGAAAGAAAATCCCTTGGTCTAAGAAGGAATTTTGTATTTATAGAGAACTTAGTGTGCTCTTATCTTGCTGCTAAACTCTAAATTTTCTGGACTGAGTATGTGATTGGAGTTAACTTGAAAGTCAATAAGACCTGTAATTTTAGGGATCTTTAAATAAGAATGCCTTCTGAATGTCAGATTGGGTCTTTCAAATTTTGTCATCACTATTGTCATGACACCACTATTCCAGCAGAGGGCACACTTTTAAAATTAACTTCTTTTATAAAGAAGATTTCACATCCTTTTTCATGGACTTTAATTTCTTGTGTCTTTATCGCTATCATAATGCACTTAGGGTGCAGGAAGTAGGAATTATATAAAATGGGGTTAACGCCTAAGTTATAAACAACAAGAACTTTTCCAAAGAGAATGAAAAGGAGAATTAGTGAACACTCAGATGTATGGAACCATCAATGAAGTTTGGGTCCAAGCTGGAAGGCTAAAGCATAGAAGAGACCACCACACAGAAAACCTAAACAAAAATAATGCCTTCAAATGCTTTTTTTTGAAATATTTATGCTCAGTCAAAGATTGCTTTGATTTAGTTCAAATAATTGCTTAATTTTTGTTTGCATTTAAACTTCTTTCCATAGATAAATGACTAATGGGAAATGTATTAATTATTGATACACATAATTATCATGGTAGAGTAACTAGATAACATATATAAAAGAGTGTTTTAAAATAATTAAGCTGGCAGGGCGTGGTGGTGCATGCTTGTAATCCTAGTACTTGGGAGGCTGAGACAGGAGGACGTGGGTTCACGTCCAGCCTCAGCTACTGAGTGAGGCCCTCCGCAACTTAGCGAGACCTTGTTTCAAAATAAAGAATAAAGGCCGGGCGTGGTGGCGCACGCTTGTAATCCCAGTACTTTGGGAGGCAGAGACCGGAGGATCCGAGTTCGCGGCCAGCCTCAGCGCGCATGCGCGCGCATACGAATTCTCTCTCTCTCTCTCTCTCTCTCTCTCTGTCTCCCTGTCTCTCTCTCTCTACCTAGTGAGGCCCTCTGCAACTTCGTGAGACCCGGTTTCAAAAATAAAGCATAAAAAAATAGGGCCGGTGGCGTAGCGCGGAGGTGGAACACCCCTGCGTTCAATCCCCGGTACCGCAAAAAACAAAACAAAACAAAAAAACCAACAACAACAAAAAAACAAAATAAAGAATAAAAAATAGGGCTGGGGGTGCTGGGCCTGGTGGTGCACGCTTGTAATCCCAGTACTTTGGGAGGCGGAGACCGGAGGATCTGGGTTCACGGCCAGCCTCAGCGCTCTCTCTCTCTCTCTCTCTACCTAGTGAGGCCCTCTGCAACTTCGTGAGACCCGGTTTCAAAATAAAGTATAAAAAAATAGGGCCGGGGGTGTAGTGCGGAGGTAGAACGCCCCTGGGTTCAATCCCTGGTACCGCAAAAAAAAAAAACCCCAAAAATAGGGCTAGGGGTGTAGCTCAGAGGTAGAATGCCCCTGGGTTCAATCCCCAGTACCACCAAAAATAGATAAATAAATAAAATAATTAAGCTGTATACATATAAGTTATTTTTTAAAACAAGAACACTGGGTCTTTCAACTCTCCTGTTGCTGGTAGGAGACCACGCACTCAGAGGCCACAGTGCGAGTTACACAGCCTTACACTTCTTGCAGGGAGGCCAACTTCACTCAAAACTTTCATCTAAAAAACATGTTTCATGGAGTCACACGTCTTAAGCTAACAAAAGATGTTTCCTCGTTGGAACAGCTAGTTCTCATCAATTACCTGTAGAAACCAGCTACCAAATTAGAGTAGTAATATCTGTGTATGTATTTCATTCATTTGATTCAACAAATATATAATGAACACTTGCGCAGTGCGAGAATCGAGTTTAGGTACAGGGGAACTTTGGTAAATAAAACAGGCAAACTCTCTGCTCTGCTGGGGTCTCCATTCATGAGGGGGGCAATGGCTCTTTGGGGTTTTTTGTTTGATCATTTAATAGGATAGAGCAATACTCGAGGGAAGCTTGCATTTTCCCCACTTACTATTTACTTAGAAATGATGAGGAAATGTATGGTCCTTAAATAAAAATATCAATTTCAAAAAATGCTGTCTCGCTCTTGGGCCAAGTTTCATTAACAAGTCAACTTTGTTCGTGGCCAGTACTAGTTATTCAGCACTCACTGCAGGGACCAGAGGGTGGGTGCTAAATACTTGAAGTTGATGCTGGTTTAATCTCTATCTTCACCATTTTCCCCAACTTTTTTTTTCCTCAAAGTTATTCTCTATTCCCTTTTTACACAGACTTGAGAATAAAGGGCCTTGTAATATGCATCTAATAGTAACTAAGACTTGCACAGTGCTTTTAGTTTACTAAGTATTTTTTCATACATAATCTCATGTAAAACATCTAGCAACTCCATCCATAGATACTATTTCCATTTGCAATTGAGGAAAACTAAGGTTCAGAGACAGTAAGTTACCTACTCAAAGTTGCACAGCTAATGAGAGGCAGCACTGGGTTTTCTTTATCCACTTCTCAAAAATTTTCCTTGCTAGGCAAGGCGGTGTACTCCTGTAATCACAGCTCCAGGACAGATGAGGCAGGAAGATCACAAGTTCAAGACCAGCCTGGGCAACTTAGCAAGACCCTGTCTCAAAATAAAATAAAAAAGGATGGGGAGGTAGATCAGTCTTGCTTAGCATGTGCAAAGCCCTGGGTTCAATCACCAGCACCACGAAAAAAAAATCATTCTATTAAAAACAGCTTTCCCCAAGGCTGCCCCGTTCCCTTCTCTTCAGAAAGTGAAAATATCATCTGAGTCTTTGATGTTTTAGCTATTCTTAGGCATGCCCAGAAAATTTATTACAGTTATTAAAAAAGATAGGAGCAAAATTTAAAATATTTTCTCTTTAAATTTGCATATATTTCCTTTTTAAGGATTTTATTGGTGCAAAACAATTATAGATCATTGTGAGCTTCAAAGTGATACATTCATATATGCACACAACATCGCTTGGTGTGGTTGTGTGTATTCTTGAGTCGTAGCATGTAAAGGTTAATGAAATCAATAATTAACATCATTGCTATAAACTACACCCAAAGTCTACTTCCTGATTTGCATGTCTGACCTATACTACAAAGATACAGCCATGTAGGGAGCATAGGAGATGAAATTTCTTTCAACTATTCTAAATGACAGCTATGTGTAGGTATAAGCCCCCCCCCCCCGTGGCACTGGGGATTGGAACCCAGAGGCATTCATCTCCGAGCTACACTCACAGCCTTTCTTCATTTTTTATTTTGAAACAGGGTCTCACTGAGTTGCTGAGAGTCTTGCTAAGTTGCTGCGGCTGGCCATGAACCTGAGATCCTCCTGTTTCAGTCTCCCAAGTACTAGGATTACAGGTGTACACCACCACACCCAGCTCGATATAACAACTTTTTTTTTCTTGTTTTATTTTCCTGTATAAAAAGGACCCCTATATCAAGGTAGGGAGGGGGCGGAGAGGGGGCATACCCCTTAGTGTAGAGAAATAGTGAGACAGGAGAGAGAAGGATACGCCTCAAAAGGAGGGGGTGGAGAATGTCGTTACGGCAGCAAAATATTTTCTGTAAAAAGATGGAGGAGTCTCCACAGCTCAGAGAGGAGGGCCGAGGTCGCCTTCTCTGTGGGCTTCTCTCCACTCAGTGTTCAGAAGAAGGGAAACAGCAGCTTGTCTTCCTTCTGCAGCAGTCCCTCCGCTGCTCGCTCCGGATCATCTTCCTTACGTAGATCAGCGTGCTGCAGGGCTTGGAAGGCAGAGGTTCACTCGCGGCATGGGTTAAAAGTCAGCATTTCCCGCAGCAAGTGTGCTCCACACTCCTCCATCTCTGGCACCACTGACTGCCCCGGGCCAGGCCCTCCAGGGATGAAGGCTCCTCGTGGTAGCGACACATCTGGGGGCCAGTTATCCTCAGGAGGTAGCCCGATCAGGTCCAAGATTTTGCCCAATTGGTCAGCTTCAGAGTTTCCACAGAAGAGAGGCTTTCGACGAAACATCTCTGCAAAGATACAGCCAGCACTCCCCATATGTATAGGTGCTGCATATGTAGGCTGCAGAGCTTCAAGAGCAGGGTACCAGAGGGTAACCACCACGGGCGTAAGGGCCATCTGACAGCTGTAGATTCTGGCCAGACCAAAGTCAGCCAACTTGACTGTCCCCCACTTGTTACCAGAATGTTCTCTGGCTTCAGGTCTCGATGAACAATGCAATTGGCATGAAGAAAATCGAGGCCTCTTAGAAACTGGCGCATCAGATCCTTGATGGTCTCAGTTGGCAAGCCCAAGGCGGTGCCTTGTTTAGATAGGTCCTTACATCCTGGTCGACATGCTCAAACCCCAGGGTCACCTTGATCTCTGGTCAGTATGGGAAGTGGCACAGACGTCCATCAGCAGGACAACATTGGGATGCTCAAAAGCTTCCAGCCACCTCAGTAAGGCCACCTCACGCACTGTGCTGATGGGAAGGTCCCCTCCAGCTCCTCCTCCATTGGGGACTCTCACACTCTTAAGGGGAGCAAAGCGGCCACTGTGGGGATCCTGGGCCGTGTACATTGCCCCATAGGCACCAACATCCATTTCAGCCACTGGCTCATATGGAGAGGTAACCATTCTCAGATCTGGGGAGACCCTTGCTCCTGACCACGCGCTGTGGGAGCGGGCCCCTAATCGGGACCCCAGAGAAGGGTGCTGCAGCACCATCCACCCCAGCGCTGTTCAAGGGTTCTGGACTCTATACACGGGACCATAGACACAGGCCACAGACTAGAGAGGCCCCCTCACCCCACCCTCACCACGTGACCAGCTGCCAATAGACACGCAGAAACGGCGATAAAATGATTTTAACACTGATTCTGGCTCAATCTCTATTAAAGGCAAGAGATATTAATACTAAACAAGATATCGGATATAGATCTGAAAGCAGAGTGCTGATCACTTATTAAATCAAATATTGAGTAAACTCGACTCCAAAGGGCTAAACATGGCGGAGTTGGGCAATGAGGGCAAGGAAGCCGCCGCGCTGGTTTGGAATGTGACACGGAGCTGGGCACTCACCCACCATGGGTGGGGGCTGTGCCACTGGATCAATAATTCACACTTTTGTAATTCTGAGTGACTGTGATCAGTCTTCTGGCATCTCGTGGTGACCACTGAAGCAGGGCCCAAGGTGGACATCGATTGGTCTTCCAGTCCGTGCTAGGGAAAAATCAGACTGCCAAGAAGAAAGTAAAAGAAGAGGAAGAAGGAAGAGAACGGAGGACGTGGGGTGGTAGTCCACATAGCCCTTGGAAGCTCCACCCATCCCTGAACTTCCTAGCCCAGGTTAAGAGGAGTAAGAATTCCTGTATTCTTGTCTTTCTCACTTTCTGTCAAACTCTTTTGTGTATCCTGGGCCCATGACAAACATTTATGTATACAGGCGATTTATATACCTTATGTCTAAACTTTTTTTTCTTTTTTGCAGTACTAGGGATTGAACCCGGGGGCATTCTACCTCCAAGCTCCACCCCCAGCCCTAGTTTTTATTCTGTATTTTGAAACAGGGTCTCGCTAAGTTGCAGAGGGCCTCACTCTAAGTAGCTGAGGCTGGCCTTGAACCCGGATCCTCCGGTCTCAGCCTCCCAAGTACTGGGATTACAAGCATGCGCCACCAAGCCCTGCTTAAACTTTTAAAATTTATAAATCAAGTGAACAACTGAGAAACGGTGTACCTTGACAGATATACCTTTATAATGACCTAGTGGGTCAGGTTTGAATTTAACATCACCAGACTCCTCAAAGTTCCATGTTGGAACACAGTGGCATGGGGAGGGCTGACTCTCTGAGGTATACCACTTCTTTTTTTTTTTTTTTTTTGTGGTACCAGGGATTGAACGCAGGGGCGTTCTACCTCCGTGCTACGCCCCCAGCCCTATTTTTTATACTTTATTTTGAAACCGGGTCTCACGAAGTTGCGGAGGGCCTCACTCGGTAGAGAGAGAGAGAGAGAGCTGAGGATGGCCACGAACCCGGATCCTCTGGTCTCTGCCTCCCAAAGTACTGGGATTACAAGCATGCGCCACCACGCCCGGCAAGGTATACCACTTCTCTTCCTACCCCTGAACCATGTGGGGCCTTATGCAAGTAATGTGTGCACCCCAGACTGCCCACCTGAACTCTGTCCACACCATGCAGGCAGTAGGCCCTTGGCTGCCCCATGAACAGAGGTTGTCATACTGGCGGTACAGTCTCCCATCCAGGGGTAGATTTGGGGACAAAGTCTGAAAAGGCCTTATAAATGCTTCAAAATACTTGGTGAAGGTCAGGAGGAGATTGCTGGATTCCTGGTGGGCACATCCGTTGGTCCCATGGATTCCTAGCTCCATATGGAGGGATGTGTCTTGGGGAGAGCCAAAACAGAAGTCTCTAGGTTGTATGTCCCAAGTCAGGGCCCCTCCTTGCCTGGGGCTGAAAGTGGTACTGCTGTGTCCTGGCATCCTCTCCATTTCCTCCCTCCCTCCCTCCCTCCCTCCCTCCCTCCTTCCCTCCCTCCCTCTCTTCTTTCCTTGTACTGGGGATTGAACCCAGGGGCGTTCTACCTCCAAGCTACACCCCCCAACCCTTTTTGTTTTTAACTTGGAAACAGGGTCTCACTAAGTTGCTGAGGGCCTTGCTAAATTTCTGAGTCTGGCCTCAAACCTGTGATCCTCCTGTCTCGGCCTCCCAAGTACTGGGTTTACAGGCATGCACCACCACACCCGGCAGTTAGCTCGATTTTCTAATCATGCAAAGTTTCTTCTCTCCAGTAGCCTTGGAATTTCTTCTCCAGTAGCCTTGGAAGCAGGAACTGATGTGCAGCTGCCCCAAATGTGCTACCACTCATGCGCTACCAGGCTGTTTCGGGTAGATTATGCAAATAAAGTACTTATTAAATAAAACCCAAATTCCCAGAATTTTGTGTGGTCAGACATCACCCAATAAAACTGTGTTGTTTTTTTTTATTGTCATTGACTTTTGCTGGTAGAACCATTCAGTCTTAATTCATTTTCAGCCCTGCTGGCTGGCTTTCTCTTTCTCGTCTCATTTTTAAACCTTCAGACTCGCATAGTCACTGGATTAATGTGAAATTAATTGCGTCATTTCTTTGCTTACTTCAGTAACATGTAACTTGTCATTTTTAGACATTTTCAGGTTATAATTATGAAAGAGTACATTGAGAGGAAAGGTACTGCATTTCTATTCTCCCTGGTGTTTATTTTTTAAGCTGTTTAGAACAGAGCTTCTCAGACTGTGTGTCAAGATATTCATTCCGTTCAGCCCCGGGGCAGCTGGCGAGGCCTGGGTTGGCGAGCGCGCCATACCGTCAAAAGCTGACTTAACCATTCCCTAAATGTGCCCTGAAGTTAGAGAGGTTAAGGAGCTTTGCAAAAGTAGTTTTGCTTCGAATGTATCTGGTGATACATGTGTTTAGGCTCACTCTAAATTCCTAAGATGAGCTATATTGGTATTTCCTGCAATGTAGCAGCTGATTGGATCACCTCAATCTTCTGAAATGCTCTTACTTCCTCCTCCTCCTCTCAAGTCCCCCTGGTTCTACTTATCCTTCAATGCCTGCCTAATTTATTCAGTCATCAAACGTTTACAAAGCGCCTATGTTCCAGGCACCATGCCTACCTTCTCCGTGAGGCGGTCCTGGACTACGTGGGTCCACTGTGGGCTCTTCCTTCCCTCTTTGGACCTCGTAACATATTTCATTTCTACTATTTATTTACACTCAGTGCCTTGTTATTTCAGTTCTGGCTTCAAATTTTTTAGATCAAGTCTTATAACCTCAATGAGGTTATTAGACTCTTGAAAAACTGGGTGTGGTGGCAGGCCTGTCATCCCAGCTATTGGGGAGGCTGAGGCAGGAGGATCACTCGAGCCCAGAAATTTGATGCCAACCTGGTCAATATAGTATGACCCTGTCTCTGGGGGAAAAATCCTTGAAAGAAAGAAAATGCTGCTTCTTCTTATACGTCTATGTATTTCTCACTCCACCTACTGAAGTACATTTAGCATCTATATAAAATCTGTTGACTAATTGATCGTGACTGATAAATATCACTCACTAAGCACAATGGTTGAAAGCTCAGTGTGTGGGATCAGACTGAACCAATCTGAATCCTGCCAGAGAGGCCTGATAACTGTGCGATCTTGGCCTAAGGACTTAACTGTTTCCTCACCTGTAAAATAGAGATCAGGAGGTATCTCTCTCATGGGATTGTCTGAGAACTAAATGAGATAATAACTGAAAAAAAATACCTAGAAGAGTTAGCATTTAGGAGAATGATAAATGATAATGATAATAATCATAATATCCCAGGCTCAGTGATAAACCCTTTACATGTATTATTTATTTGTTTATGGGCAAAAATTCCATTTCGATTTCGATACAGTCTTGCAGGAAGAAGAGGAGGACTCTTTCAGTCTACCTTGGCTTATTATAATTATTAATTAGTGTGATAGCTATAATATCTTATTTCTTCTTAAATGTTATTCATCAATTAAGATGAAGAATATAATTAAATATGGGGTGTTCCTTCATGCCGATATCCCCCCAACGTTCCTTGGGGACAGAGAAGTTTTTAGTAACTGAAGACTTTTAATAATACTCTTCCATAATGGCACATGTCTGTGATTCCAATACTTTGGAGGCTGAGACAGGAGGATCCCAGGCTCAAGGCTAGCCTCAGCAACTTAGTAAGACACTCAGCAACTTAGCAGCAGCCTGTTTCAAAAGAAAAAAAAAAAAGAAGATTCAGGGGTGTGGCTCAGAGGTAGAACAACCTTGGGTTCAATTTCCAGTACCAAAAAAAGGTTTTTATTTTCTTTTCCATAAACTCATCAAGTTATTAATTTCTCACTCCATCTGGTGAAATGTTAAGGGGCTTTCAATTACAATGTATGTTTCTGTTTGATTTGCAAATGAAAGATCTATCCAGCCTGCTCCTTGCTATTATTATAAACACAGCTTGGAGTCTGAACAATCCGATGCTGATTAGAGGTTTTCAGCATTAAGCATTGGTCTTGGTTCTCAAGTTTAACAAATAACACAATACATAATTCTCTGGCAGGGCCAGCCCTTTCGTGTCACGCTGTGGAAGCTCCCTCCTGTCTTCACGTGACAAGCAAACCCAATGCATGCTATAATCAACTGAGCAGGCTGTGATTAACTTAGCACAGAGCTGTCCCAAACTCCCTACAGACGCCACAGAGCTTCTTCCATAAAAATATGGCAAGGCATATTTTACTAAAGGAGAGAAAATTCCAAGGAAGAGTGTCTGAAGTTCCATATATATACACACACATACACATACACACACACACACACACACACACACACACATATATATATATTATTTTTTTTTAGGAGATCAGGAATCAGATCAGCACAGGGCCTGGCCCCCACAGGCTCTCCTAAATGAGTTTCCCTCTCTTTGGCTCCACAATGTAAGCATTTGTGAGGGGCTGGCCTTTACAATGTGGTCGGGACCATTAAGTTAATTAATTTAATTGAGAGCCCCTTCCTATCATCCTGAAATGCGGCACGTTCTAGCCATGGCTGCAGGATCTGAGAATGCAACAGTTATTCTTTGCTCTGTGTGTGTGTGTGTGTGTGTGTGTGTGTGTGTCTGCAGATTGATCAAGCAAAACAATGAAGGAAAGAATTCAGATTCTTTTTTTTTATTTCTTGTTTTGGAAAATAACAGCACAACCAAAGTTTACCTTTGGGATTCTCACAGAACATTCTTAGTTAGGACAGGATGCTCAGGTTCTTGGAAGATAATTTCATTCTTTCCTTTGTGTGTCTGCACAAGCTTGGTCACATGCTTTCTTCGTTTGCAGTAGATGCCCATGTTACCAATAGTAGAGATTTAGCAGCATCTCAACTGCCTTCCCTGAACAGGCATTATCAACCATTCAGTGCTCTACGTACCCAGAGGTCTAGGCGAGCTCAGAATCTGCTAAACACCTACAGCATTCCAGTGAAATACAACTGTTTTGTTTGACTCCAACTCCAAACTTCTGCACTTTAATGTCAATATTCTCACCATTGGCCCGAGTAAGTGATGGTGCTTATCCTCTGGAAGAAATGTTCCCCCTCTCAGAAAATTTCATCAGATGGGTGAATAAGGAGATGAAGTACAGAGAAGATTCCTGTGCAAGGAGAGTCCCTCCCCCCCACAAAGAAAAAGAAATGGGAATTGATAGGTCTAGATCATCGCCAGATTAATTGAATCCCAAAAGCTTGGATAATTTCAAGTGTTGTGGATGCTGTGCACTGTGCCACTCAGAACCTCTGTTGGGTCCAAAGGACTTAGTCTTTCAGCTGTTTCTGGGAAGAATGATAGCTGGCAGTCTTCTTGCCCTACCCTAAATCACACCCCTTCCGGGGCAGTCAGCATCCAGCGATTGGTCCATGCAGATTAAAGATCCAGTTCCCTCCTCTCAACTCCCTGCCTCCCATGGGGTCGCCTTGGGCTTTGATTTAGACCGCTTCGCTGCTCTACTTCTCTCCTGGCCAATCCTGCTCTCCTCCCTTCCCTTCCACGTGTGTTGACCCTGAGCGTGCTCCCTAATGTATCATATGCACGCCGCTCTCCATCTCAGAGCTTTTTCCCGGGCACCCAGCCTGCAGTATCTGGCTTCTCCTTTTCTTTAGCTTCTACATACTGTTGCTTACTTGTGATTGGAATTAGCCAGTGGAGAAGGTATTGATCATAGTATGTACATTTTCCCCTCGTAGAATTTCTGAAGGTGTAAATGCTGCCTACTTAAAGTCTTGTGGAGCGTCTGGTGGAGTAGAATAATTTTAATAAATGTTCACTGAATGGGAAATGTTCTAAGGTGGGGTGGGGTAGTGGGAGTGGAGAATGCATAGTTTTCTCACATTAAGCTGTATCTTATTTGGGGTTAACAAGAAATTTCAGAGAACTGCAGGTGAGTTACACTGGCATAGTCTAGCACTATATGCAGGTAGCTATGCTGTATACTGTAAAGTGCATGCATTTTGTTTCTCTTCAGGTAGGTTTGGGGGCTGGGAAGCTAACTCTATAAGTCAGTAAAGTAGAAGCATTTGTTGATTCTTAAATTCCTTATTTTAAGACTCTTTTTTTGAAAACTGTCTTACCATTCATTATCTGTGTTTTACTTTGCATGTAGATTTTTATTGGTTTGCCTTTTGGTTCCTATTTAACCAATTCAGAGTTAGAATTAGTTGAAAAAAGTCTTATGTGTAAGTAATATTATTGTCAAATAAATAGATTTAGGAATAAGGTGAGCTGTGATTACTTGGGGTCACCCAGCTCCTTGAGATCTAGAGGAAAGCTGGGCATGGTGGCGCACGCTTGTAATCCCAGTACTTGGGAGGCTGAGACCAGAGGATCCGGGTTCATGGCCAGCCTCAGCTACATAGTGAGGCCCTCCACAACTTAGTGAGACCCTGTTTCAAAATAAAGAATAAAAAACAGGGCTGGAGGTGTAGCACAGAGGTAGAATGCCCCTGGATTCAATCTCCAGTACCACCAACAAAAAAAAAGATCTAGAGGAGTTGGGCTCAAACTCCCATTTCCCGAGTTGTGAAAGTCCAAGGCACTTCTCAGCAATTCTGTGCATTGCCAGATGGCGTACATCCCCTGGTCAGCTCTGGCCTCAAGCGCCTATTTCTCTGAGTGTGTTGAATTTAGGAATCATCTTATCATTACCTCTTGTTTTCCTTATTCTGGACCATGCCAGTACAACCTAGAACCCACTCATTACGGTCTGGCTCACGTGTTGAAGGCTTGGCTCCCAGTGCAGCCATGTTCAGAGCTGGGACTCTTGGGAAATAAGTGGATCATGAGGGCGCTGACCTCATCAGTGGATCAATCCACCAAATCGTTTGATAGCATTATTAGGATGTGGTGGAAACTATAGGCGGTGGGACCTCGTCGGGGGAAGTGCTCTCTGGGGATGTGCCCTAGAAGGGCATATCTTGTCCCCAGCCTCTTCCTCAATTCCTGGCCACCATACGCTGAGCAGCTTTCCTCTGTGATACCCTTTCGCCATGATGCTCTGCCTCACCACACGCCCAGAATGAATGGACCACATATATGATGGTGCTCCTATAACTATATCGCCCAGTGATGATGTAGCTGTCCTCATTTGTGTAAGTACACTGTATCATGTTCATAAAATGATGTGTGAGGTTCCTGTCCTTTGGGGCATCTTTGAGAAACAGAATGATGCACACAAAGGGTCCCGGTTAAGTGGCAAAGTACCATTATTATTTTGGTCCCCCAGCCATTGCCTTTGATAGCATTAATCACATTTTTGTTAGTGCTTCTTCTGAACCTATCTTATTAGGCAATCCCAGATTAGATTTGTTTACTCTGTAATTACCTCTAAGGTTAACGGATTCCCAGGAGTTGGTCCAGCAGCACCTTCCAGTTTGCCAGTTTATCAGAACACCTGGCCTAAATTTCATCTTACATCTTTCAGATGCTGCCTTGATATAACTTCCTCTTTTCTTTCTGAATCTTTTGCCGTTCATTCTTCTAATTCACTCTACTTACAATATTATTCCTATTTGGAATCTCATTATCTTCCGTTGCCAACCCAAGCAAAGGCAGAATTTCTAGTCTTTATCTGTTTCTATTATTGTATTCTTCTTTGGCTATACAAAGTAAGATGAATAAGGACTAATTGTTGAAGATACAGAGAAAGTGGAAATATTCTTTTTAAGAAAATCCTACTGTTGTTTGTAAGTTACTAGCGAGAATGATGAGAGAGGAGATTTAATAGGAATTGTTAAATTGTTAGAGAGATTAGCTAATAATAAGTCCACATATAGACTGCCTACCAGGTGAAAGTCACTGTTTTAGGTACATTACTTGCATTTCTTGTCTAATCTAACCACATCACCGTTCAGTTGGTCAACTATTGTTTTCTTCCTTTTACACATGTTGAAGCAGAGGTTCCTTTGTCCAAGGTCTTAGTAGATAACATGGAAGAGCCATGTTCAGATGAAGATGCTTCTGAATCCAAAGCCTGGGCTTTTTCCATGAGATACTTTCCCATGACCCTCATCTTGAAGAGGTTGGATGGATCTCTAACCAGATAAAGATAAAAGTTTAACATTGGTAACAATACTGGCTTGCTAGCCACGTAGCACTTTAGCTAGAATGTAAATTAGAAGGAAAGGAATGCAGGAAGGAAGGAAGAAAGAAACAAAGGAATAAAGGAAGGAAAATAGTCACTTTTCTGTTTCCATTGAGGACTGCTCAAGAATAATACTAATTTTTAAAATGCCAGTCTTCTATTGCCTTAATAGAAAATTCCATTACTTTTAAAGACATCCCAGAAAATGGGACGGATCACCAAGCAACTAACGGAATTAATCTTCATGAAAATTACAGAGCCTAAGGTCTACCTAAGGCAAATAATTGGCACTGTCTAGGACAATAGAGATCTGGACTAAAAAGCCTTCTGGGAAACTATAATTGTTTAAATGTAATTACTTGTTTTAATATTAATTTAAATGCAGTCAAATTGGAAGCTTTGAGAAAAGCATCTACGTATATCTCATGGGGGCACATCTATTTTATAAGTTTGAAACCCAAGAGGCTAGAGTGACATAGCATGACATGTTTAAATGTTACCAACATTTAAACATGCAAACCTGAGCACGATTAAAATTATTGACATGTTGAGATATATACAGGTGCTGATTTTTTAAATTAGCATATTGCTAGAAAATATACAAAATTAAAAGTAGATAAGAGAGGGTCTTTTATCTTCTTTCATTCATTTGGGGGAAGTGACACTGTCCTTCACGGTCTAGCCAGACAGGCCCCTTTCCTAGACTCAGAGGCATGATGGGTGTTTCTAGATGAGGCGGTGACTCCGATTTACAGTCCAAACAAGTTCCTATCCTGGGCAGCAACTCTGCATCAGCTCCCTGTCCCTGTTCTTCAATTGCGGCGGCCACCTCTGTTTCTGAGACCTTTTTCAATTCCTCTCACCTGTGGCTCCGGAGATCCATTGCCTAAGATTAACAAAGTCCAACACACAAAGATCAAAGGTCAGCTTTAAAATGTAAATGCACTATGTCCAAATGTTAAAAATAAAGTTGGCACTAAAATCATGTTGGAGACATGTAGAATGTCATAAATATGAGACCCTGCACCAAGGGAATTAACTTGAAAGTCACAATAACCATGACAATGACAACCAATAACACAGATCAGAGATCTGAGGGCTGGAGGGGAAAAGCCAGAAATGTGCAGAGAATTCAGTGGGAAAGGCAAACAAAGGGCAATGGTGCAGGCCGAGGCATCGCGATGTTTGTTTCCTTGTTTTTTTTGTTTGTGTGTGTGTGTGTGTGTGTGTGTGTGTGTGTGTGCATCACTATATTTATAACTAGTACATTTCTTGCTTCCTTGTTTGTTTGGTTGTTTGGTTTCTGAAGATCACTCGAGGACATGAGATATCAATTATTTAGAGGACCCTAGGAATGAAACCTTGCATGTTTAATTCAAGATGCCCCTAATATCTTAGTGGAAAAATATTAGAAATCTTTAAAAAGGTGAGAAGAAGCTTACATTGGGTTTTTCTAGCATTACTTGGCAGTGCTGAAATATTATACAGGATTCTTTTAATATATGATCACAAATCACTGGCATGAAAAGAAGAATGATTGAACTGTAAGTTAGATGGCCGGGCGTGGTGGCGCACTCTTGTAATCCCAGTACTTGGGAGGCCGAAACAGGAGGATCGCAGGTACAAGGACAGCCTCAGAAAGCAGTGAGACTCTCATCAACCCAGCAAGACCCTTTTTTTTTTTTTTTTTGCTGTACTGGGGATTGAACACAGGGGCGTTCTACCTCCGTGCTACGCCCCCGGCCCTATTTTTTTTATACTTTATTTTGAAACCGTGTCTCACGAAGTTGCGGAGGGCCTCACTAAGTAGAGAGAGAGAGAGAGACAGGAAGAGAGAGAGAGAGAGAGCTGAGGCTGGCCGCGAACCCGGATCCTCCGGTCTCCGCCTCCCAAAGTACTGGGATTACAAGTGTGCGCCACCACGCCCGGCCAGCAAGATCCTTTTTAAAAATAAAAATAAAATAGGGCTGGGGGTGTAGCTCAGAGGTAGAATACCCCTGGGTTCAATCCCCAGTACCAAAAAAAAAAAAAAAGCCAAAAACCAAAAAAAGAACTATAAGTTAGGGATAAGCCATAACCTCAAAGCAAAATGCCAGCTTTCTTGGTCAACTACAAAGCTAATAATGATTTAAAACTACTAATATTATAATATATTTTTCTTGCAATGAGACACAATTACAAGTTAATATTTGTGAATCACATTGAGGTTCTTAGATGAAGTGAAGTGATAAGCAAGTAAATAAATATTACATAAATAATCACCCAAGCAATTAATGCCTCTCAAATTGTTTTCTGCAAATTTGAAAACACTAATTGCTTCATAGGACTTGGGCCTGCAGATGACATGGGGAATAAGGCCTTTTAATATGGAATCAACACTTCTCTGATCTGACTTTAAAAATAAAGTGAAGTAGAAAGAAGAAAATAAGCTGGGCATGGTGGCACATGCTTGTAATCCCAGTACTTGGGAGGCTGAGACTGGAGGATCGCTAGTTCAAAGCCAGCCTCAGCAACTTAGCGAGGCTCTCAGCAACCTATGAGACCCTGTTTCCTAATAAGATATAAAATCGGGCTGGGGGTATAGCTTGGAGGTAGAATGCCTCTGGGTTCAATCCCCAGAACCAAAAAGAGAAGAAGAAAATAAGTTCCAATTTACCTAATTGTTTTTATTATTTTTAATATGCTACTGGGGACCTTCTGGATACAGAGTATCAATTCAATATAGTTGATGTGAGATATGGGAAATTAAATACTATGACTTTTTTCTATCACATGCCCGTATGCAGCCAGTACATGAACATGACTCTGAGTTGGGAGCAGTGGTGCGTGCCTGCAATCCCAGTTACCCAGGTGGCTGAGGCAGGAGGATTGCAAGTTGGAGGCCAGCCTAGGGAATTTAGTGAGACCCTGTCTCAAATAAAAAAAAAAAAAGGGCTGGGGATGTAGCTCAATGGTCGAGTGTTCCTGGATTCAATCCATAATACGACAAGGAAAAAGAATGACTGAAATAGATTTTAAATATTTGATGGCCATTATAGGAAGAAAGAAATCTATGTGGGGGGCTGAATGTGGTGGCACACACCTGTAATCCCAGTACTTGGGAAGTTAAGACAGGAAGATCACAGTTTGAAAACTTGATTTTTGTAATTTTCTTTTTTAGGTATATTTTAATTTATTTTAATAAACGGGAAGCGAAACGGAATGGAAGAGACCGCATTTCTAGTGAAGTTTTTTAAAATATTTATTTATTTATTTATTTATTTATTTATGTATTTATTTATTTTTGGTACTGGAGATTGAACTCAGGAGCATTCTACTTCTGAGCTACACCCCCAGATGTATTTTATTTTTATCTTGAAATAGGGTCTTGCTAGGTTGATGAGAGTCTCACTACTTGCTGAGGCTATTCTCGAACCTGAGATCCTCCTGTCTCAGCCTCCCAAGTACTGAGATTACAAGTGCACGCCATCACTCCCGGCTTAGCAAAGTTTTTTAAAGCACAATTTTGAAAGCCCAAGAGTCCAGATCATTCTGAAAGTCTAGAGATGGCAAGAATCCAGTTTGCCATAAAGTACAAAGCACTCTGGAGTGTCACAGGCTTGCTTCTCCTCCATTCAACCATTCTCTAGAGACTCACCCATAATAATTAGGAGCAGAGGAAAAAAAAAATCTTTCTAACTCGACTGCTTTAAAATGACTTATGGTAAAATATTTTAAAATTGTGCTAGAATCAAAAGGTTTTTCTTTGTAGTTCTTCACAGAAATAACTATGCAGAAATTATTTAAACACAAATGAGTTTTGAATCTGGGCCCAGATAAAATACTAGGAAATTTGGCCCTATTTTATTGGCTTCTTTATACCGTTTTTCATTTTCTGAATTTCCTACAATGGACATATACCACTTTTGGAAACAAGGAAAAATATAAACATTGGCTAAAGAAATTTAGTTCAGATCCAAAACTTGCCCGGGGCCAGTAGAGAGAATAAAACAACGACCTGGTGGGAGTTCTTGCCACCGCATGAGTCTGCCGCATGAGTCTGTGTGTGGCTTTCAGAACTATTTCTTATGTTTCATAGCAAACATCGTGGATCATGTAAACGGACACGATTACTTTTCCCCACCTTACTCATGTGCACTGAAGGATGTGTGCACTTATATAGTTTTATTCTTCATGGAGGTTAGGAAATAAATTATCCAGCAGTTTTACAAACAACAGGAAGGCAGCTTTGAATAAATCTGAAGCCAGTCTGCTCTGGGCAGCGTTATGCCTAAGGCTGTCAGGCCTGTGAAAGCGAGCAAGGATGAACTTTTCAACTGAGAATTATTATTGTAGGGAGTGGAAAGAGAAGCAATACGGCCTAATAAAAATTTGCAGAAAGCCAGGCGTGGTGGCGCACGCTTGTCATCCCAGTACTTGGGAGGCGGAGACTGGAGGATCCAGGTTCGCGACCAGCCTCAGCTACTTAGTGTGGCCCTCCGCAACTTAGTGAAACCCTGTTTCAAAGTAAAAAATAAAAAATAGGGCTGGGGGTGTAGCCCGGAGGTAGGATGCCCCTGGGTTCGACCCCCAGTGCCAAAAAAACCAAAAAAAAAAAATATAATAATAATAATTTGCAGAGACCAAAGCAGCACTACGCAAGAAGCTCTGGATTTACTACCAGCTCTCCCACTCACGCTCTGTGACTCTCAATTACCTAGCCACTCTGAGTTAACATTGAAACGTGGCATTGATAATAACAGTACCTACCAGAAGGATTACTGAAAGGATTATACTAGGTAAACTGGTTAGGACATTTACTAGCACGTGGAAAGTGTTCCAATAAATGTTAACTCTTACAGAAACCAATAAAGGTTAACTCTTTAAAAAAACTGTCTGATCTGTTGCTCTGTTGATCTGGCAGTGATGTTAAGATGAAGAACAGAGTCCGAATGTTTTAAAATATATTTGCTACATAGCAGACTATGATATACATACCAACTTTATGTACAACTTACTTTCATGCTAAGAGTATTATTAAGAATCAGAACCAGCCAGGCGTGGTGGCTCACATCTGTAGTCCTAGTACTTGGGAGGCTGAGACAGGAGGGTCTCAGGTTTGAGGCCAGCCTCAGCAACTTAGTGAGACTCTCAGCAACCTAGTGAGACCCTGTTTAAAAAAAGGGGAGGGGGCTGGGGGGTGTAGCTTGCAGATAGAATGTTCCTGGGCTTAAAACCCAGTAACACACACACACACACACACACACACACACACACACACACAAAATCAGAACCTTCAACCAGACCCCAATAGGATGCTGCATACCTAGTTGCTCATCCAAGCAGTAGCAAGCAGACATCCTCATAGAAATTGGAGAGAGCCCATGTTTGTGTTTAAGGCACATGTCTTAGTCTGCTTGGGCGGCTAAAACAAAATGCCATTGACCAGGTAGATTAAAAACTACAGAAATTCGTTTCTCGCAGTTCTGGAATCAGGGAAGTTCAAGACCAAGTTGCCAGCAGATCCAGCGTTTGATGATGGCCCGCTTTCTGATTCACAGGTGGTGCGTTCTTGCTGTGCCTCACATGGTGGAAACGGACAAGGCAGCTCTCGGAGCCTCTTTTATGAGGGCACCAATCCCTGTCACAAAGGCGCCACCCTCCTTGTCCTAATCACTTCTCAAGACGCCACCTCCTAAGACCATCACTTGGGTGACTAGGTTTCAGCACATCGACTCTGGGGGGACATAAACATTTAGACCATTGCAGCACCAGCTGGTATTTCTAGAGGGAAAATCATGTCCCACTGGGGAATAAGGAACAGCTTAAACGTTAGTGATAAACAGTTCCCGAATGTTCACTTGGAGTCAGAGAAGTGCTGACAAGTTCATTCACGTTCTCACTGTATTCTCACCACTGCCCTAAGTAGCAGGTACCACTTAACCCTGGGAGAAACTGAGGCTCGGGGCGAGCAGCTCGCGCAGTCACACAGCCGCGAAGGCAGGTCGGGCGCTCCACGTCTCGCCACTCACTATGTAGGGCTCTGAGCCAAGTGTGTTGTGTGGTAAAGATGAACGGCAGACAGATGTTTAGACAAGTGGATAATACTTCTCCTAGCCTCCCCAATACCTGTCCCTGCCCCCCTTTTTATGTACATTGTGGTTTTATCCAAATAAATCAGTCAAGATGGGAACACCTGTTTGATTGGGGTGGGGGGGCTGCTAGCCTCAGCCTTTGTTTCAGTCAGCGTTCTCACTGCTGTGATCCAAACGCTTGACATGCACAACTTAGAGGAAGAAAGATTGATCGTGATCTGCAATCTTCACTGAAAAAAAATGTATGTGTGTGTGTATATATATGGGTACCAGTCCTTAGTGCATCATGGTAGGGTATCATGGTAGGGGAGGAGAGACACAGCCTAAGGGTCAGAGAGCTGATCAGAGCCAGACACTGCAGCTGAGCTGTCCAGGACACACTCACCTGCGCTCTGCCATGCCACACTGATCCATCTGCTGGTGGCCCCCGTGAATGAGGTCCAGGGCACATTTATTTATTTTATTTATTCATTTTGGTACTGGGGATTGCACCTAGGGGCATTCTACTTCTGAGCTATACCCCCAGCCCTTTTTGATTTTTTATTTTGAAACAGACTCTCACTAAGTTGCTGAGGGTCTGCTAATTTGCTAAGTCTGGCCTGGAACCCCCAATCCTCCTGTCTCAGCTCCCAAGTACTGGGGTTACAGACATGTGCACCACACCTGGCCCAGGAGACATTTTTTTTCTTTTTTGTGGTATTGGGGATTCAACCCAGGGGGCATTCTACCTCCGAGCTCCACCCCCAGCCCTAGTTTTTATTTTTTGTTTTGAAACAGGGTCTCACTAAGTTGCGGAGGGCCTCACTAAGTAGCTGAGGCTAGCCAGGAACCCGGAACCTCCAGTCTCAGCCTCCCAAGTACTGGGATTACAAGCGTGCGCCACCACGCCTGGCCCCAAGAGACATTTTAAATCCAAACTAAGCCGGACGTGGTGGCACACAGCTGTAATCCTAGTACTTGGGAGGCTGAGACAGGATTGCAGGTTCGAGGACAGGCTCAGCAAGTAGTGAGATTCTCAGCAACCTAGTGAGACCCTGTTTCCAAATAAAAATAGAATAGGGCTGGGGGTGTAGCTCAGAGGTAGAATGCCTCTGGGTTCACCCTCAGCACCAAAAAAAAAAAAAAAAATTCAAACTATAGCACCACTCTTTTTTTAAAAAAATGGGGGGGGACCCCACTGAGAGAACAAAGAGGAAAAATACAACTGGCAGTTTCTTGTACTTGGGGACAGAAACGAGCACCATCACCCAGAAGCAAAGTCAGACCTGAAGGACGGCCCCGGGGTGAAAAGAGGATCCTCAGGGACCCAAACAGAAATGGCGCCTTCACGGGCTGCCCGCCTTGTTTTGTTTTGTTCTCCTCTCTCTCTCCTCTAACCTGTTTATCGCCGGGAAATGAAATAGTTTTGGCTTGCAAGCTGTCGCCAGGGAGTGGAGCAAGACTGTGTAACAAACAAAAACAACTGCCAGAAGCCCCGCGAGCCGCGAGCCGCGGCCAGGCTGCCAGGGGAAGCTGGCGCGGTGACAGCGAGGCCCACTCCGCGCGGCAGTGGTCACCGGGGCGCTCACCTGGGGAGGAGTGCAGCCTCCCAAGAGTGCGGGCACGCACAACTCCTCCCACACGAGAGCTTCAGGAATTCCCAGAAACAAGCAAAACTGTACATGCGTGCACGTGTGTGTGTGTGTGTGTGTGTGTGTGTGTGTGTGTGTGCGCGCACGCACACACACACGCAGTTCTCTAAGGAAAAGATCTAGAGCCTTCAGCCAATTCCCAAGAGTCTACGACCCTTCCAGCAGACACCACACTCAAGCACACACGAGACCTTCCAGAAAAGAACACCAAGCTCACTGCTTTTATTTCTGGAGCAACTGGGCCGAGGCCGTCAGCCAGATCTCCTCTTGCAAAACCCTAAGGTACTTAAGAGACCACAGTGGGTGGGGATGGGGGTGGGGTGCGAAGAACTCAACCCCTTTTCTAATCTAAACCTAATCCTCCTTAAACCTCGCCTGGCCAGGCCACCGGGCATCTTGCCAGTGCCAAGTGATATGTTTATTCAGCAGCTCACGTCTGAGCCTGCTGCTGGGTGCCTGAGCCACAGAAACCGAGGGGGACCACGCAGCTACCACCTGCCGACGGATGGGTAAACAGAGGGTGGTCAGGGTTGCGGAAGCCCAGGGTTGGAGGATAGCCCCTTTGTGCAGTTCATTGGGAACAGGGTGGAGAGACCCACAAACGCTGTGCCTAGTAGTTCAGGAGGGTGGATACAGCTGTTCCTGATGGGCATTTTACTGCTGTCCCCACCCTCAAGCCACTGTGGGGTGCTGGTCACACAGTGACCCACTCCCAGAAGTTGGGAAAGTTACAGTTCCTGAACCACTTATGTTTGTGTATGGGCAGCAGTTTCCAGATTATTCTCTGAGAAGCCTCAGATCCGAAACGGCGATGTGGACGCATTGCCTAACCCCTAGTGTGTGTGTGTGTGTGTGTGTGGTACTGGGGATTGAACCCAGGGGCATCTACCTCCGAGCTACACCCCCAGCCCTATTTTTTACTCTTTATTTTGAAACAGGGTCTCACGAAGTTGCAGAGGGCCTCACTAAGTAGCTGAGACTGGCCGTGAACCCGGATCCTCCGGTCTCAGCCTCCCAAGTACTGGGATTACAAGTGTGCGCCACCACGCCTGGCGCCTGACCCCTATTTTTACCAGAGCAGTTGTTTTGATCTGTTTTATATCTGGGGGATTTATATGAGATTTTTGGGGGGAGGGGAAGGAGGAATTCCATTGCTAAAAACAGAATATTTGAAAAATGCTCTTACATGATCAGATTTGGTGCATTCTTACATTCTTATATGAAAGCAGTCAAAATGAAATAATTCCTGTAGATTCTGAGATCCAACAAGCTGATCTTCCAATTTTCTCTGCTTCCTTTTAATGAGAATGCCTCCTTATCACTCTTTATGTGTGTTTGACAGAATTATCCTCTCAACAATGGTAACTGTGACAAAGGCAGCTAACACATACTGTCTCAGTGTGCCACGCCACGTGCGGGGCACTTTATGTTATTACCCTACCAGACTCTCCTGCTGTCCTGTGAGTGGACGGTCACGCTCCTCGGAGCTCAGGTGAGGACAGCGCAGCAGAAACACGACAACAGCTGCATCCCCAGCGTCAACTGGCCTCAGTTCACCCAGCACAGAAACGCTGGGCTAAGCACTGCCACCCGGAGACCGAGTTGACTCAGAGTACAGTGTCATCTCTCGTGTTTAGTGAACAAGAAGGGTGTGTGTGTGTGTGTCTGTGTATAAATAAAACCTACATTATTTTTTACATTTTAAAAATAAATATGCTCAGCGTGGTGGCACATGCCTGTAATCCCAGTACTTGAGAGGCAGAGACAGGAAGATCATAGGTTTGAGGCCAGCCTCAGCAACTTAGTGAGACCCTGTTTCAAAATAAATAAATAGCCGGGCGTGGTGGCGCACGCTTGTAATCCCAGTACTTTGGGAGGCGGAGACTGGAGGATCCGGGTTCGCGGCCAGCCTCAGCTCTCTCTCTCTCTTCCTCCCCCTGTCTCTCTCTCTCTCTCTCTACTTAGTGAGGCCCTCCGCAACCTCGTGAGACCCAGTTTCAAAATAAAGTCTAAAAAATA
>PVJS01016338.1:0-37608 GCA_004027185.1 Glis glis
TGGTGCACTGTAGTCTCACATCATAATGTAGTTCATAGTGATAGTGACATACATGCACACAGCACTTGGTGGGCTTTCCCCAACCTCCCTCCCAACTTCCCCCACCCTTCCCCATACAGGATATTGAGACTGGTATTGGTATTCCCACATATGTACATAATGTCAATGGAAATGATTTCTTCATTGAATATCCCTCTCCCTCCCCCCTTCCCCTAGACCACCTCCCTGATTCCACTGTAGTTTCTCCTTCATTATCTGAAGTCTCTCTGGTAACCCCATTATTCCCTAGCTTCTGCATATGAGAGAAAACATACGACCCTTCCCTTTCTGTTCCTGGCTAATCTCACTTAGCATAATGTTTTCCAGGTCCATCCATTTTCCTTCAAATGACATAATTTTGTTCTTCTTTATTGCTGAATAGAATTCTATTGTGTGGATATCCCATAATTTTGTAATCCATTCACCTGTTGATGGACACCTAGGTTAGTTCCATAATTTGGCCCTTTGTATTTTGTATTTTGAAACAGAATCTCACTAAGTTGCTGAGGCTCTTGCTAAGCTGCTGAGGCTATACTTGAACTTGTGATCCTCCTGTCTCAGCCTCCTAAATACTGGGATTACAGGTGTGTGCCACCTGGCTGGCCTTCTTCCTTCTTAAGCTGCAGATACCCACCACCTAGAGTAGCATGCTTAGGGATGAAATGAACCGTACCACCCATTAGAGTCCCCATCTGCTTAATACTTTCATCCATGGCCATTCTGACAGACCTACGAGTGAGTACTAAAACCAGTTTTCACTTGATTTGACAATGCTTTCTCTACTTTTAATGCCACCTTGTTTCTTTTTTGACTGTTTTATATTCTTGCTGTTCTTCAAGCACATTGCAAATACCTTCTTATGAAACTCATCACGACTTTAGCTGGAAGCCATACCACCACCTCTGAATAAAAATATGTGATTCAACAAGTTAGGCTTTTCACTTAAAGTTAGTTGTATCTCTAACTTTCTGTTTCTTTGTAATTGCAAAATCTTAAAACAGGGATTACTCCTGTTGTATACAGTGAATTCACAAGTGAACAAATACATTTATTGGCTGTATTAAAAATATAAACACTATTTGCAAACCTGTGATAATTTACCTCTGCTCAATGAATAATTCTTTTTAGGTTTTAAATACCTTACAGTCAATATAGAACTATGAAAATTAGTGAATATAGTGAAGTTTTATGAGATGTCATGCTTTATCTTGTTGAACTCCCCCAATTTTTTATAAAGAAATGAAAACTAGGATTATAAGTGGTTAACTCAACCTCACATAGGTAACATTGCTAGTTAAACACACACACACGCACACACACATACAGACATAGGATTATAATAATTAATAAACTTGGACCTAGTTATTATAAGATATAAACTACTGGGAAATAGAAGAACTGATTACCAACTGTGAGAAATGTCCTGCAAGAAGAGAATCAAGTGACCAACTGGGCACACATTGGATATCTGACAACAAACTTGGATAAAACTAAGGCTTCTCACAGGAAAGAGCCATCCAGCTGAAATCCAAAGGATGATGAGGAGTCGTGTAGGAGAAGTCAAGGGTGAAACAAACAACTCACTTTTTATTGTTAAGTAGAAATGGCAATTGAATCAGAGTCTGAACTGTGAGAAGTTACTCTTTTTCATCAAGACAGAACATAGTCCAACACATTTTGACAGATTTTTCCCCACTGCCATGGCAATATTCATAGCAGATTAGCAATATAGAGTGGTTTTCAATAAAATGTCAACACTTCTCATTACGGTGTGTTTAACAATGATATCTCACTCAAGGAAAATATTGTGACTTAGATCTCTAAGGTAAATATTATGAAATGAGAACTAATACTGGTTGTTGAGTGAAAGTACATCAGCGTCAGATTTTCACTCTCCTAGCAAGCTCCTTTTGCTGCATTTAACTATCAATTTTCATTCTCGAGAACTGAAGTGTAACTGATCGTTTTCACCAGCATTCTTCCATGATGCTTTGATTACAATGACCTCACTTTTTGACATCCTGTGAAAATTGCAAAATCCCCTAATGATGAAAAAATAATGGATTTCCAGGAATTTACACTGGTTAAAATCCCTCTGTGAGTAAGAAAAGAAGAAGGGGAAGAAACTTGGGAAGAATAGGTACATATGAATAATTTAAATAATTTCTGAAAGTTTCTAGAAAGTTCTAAAGCAGAAACTATACGGATACCTGAATTGATTGACGTAAGCTAGCGATGGTGAAAGGTGCTTCTCTGAGGACGTGTACTCATGTCTGGGACTTCAGTCCAAATGGCTGGACAGTCTGAATGGCCAGTGTCAGAAGACAAAGCCTAAGACCCTCAAAAAGTGCTTCACATGGCGGTTGGTTAAACCTAAACCAACGTGACTGAAATGCAAGTTCATTTTTACACTCAAATTAATAAAAGCAATTTTAGAATAAAGTCATTAAAATAATAAAATGGCATATAAATTGAATACAGTAAAATATATTCTCTGAGAAGAAAAATCTATAGCTTGAAATAGCAGTTACTATGGGTGAAATTGAAATGACGGCAAAGACTTCAATACTGTCCAGTCAGGTCAGGTATTCCTAGTTTTTCCTAGACTGTATGGCAACCTAGGAATGGACCTGGTGCTTCACAGAGTTTGTACATGTTCAACTTTACTAGGGAACAGCGGCGTTTTCAAAGTGGTGGTCCCAAGGAGCCTTCCCTGGGTCTCTGCACAGAAGTTCCTTCACATACTTTCCAAAACATATTACAGTCGTCCACCTTTATCCACTGTTTAACTTTTCCACTGTTTCAGTTACCTGCGGTAAACTGTGATCAGAAAATATTTAATGAAAAATTCTAAAAATAAACAAGTCACGTGTTTTAAACTGTCCTGAGTAGCACCATGAACTCTTGAGCCATCCTGCTCATCCACCTGAGACAGGAATCATTTTATTTTCCACTGTGAGCTTGCTGGTTAAGCTACCTGCCTGTTAGCCACCTAGGGCCCATCTTGGCTATCAGATCAGGCTAATTGCAATGGTATCACAATGCTTTGTAGTCAAGTGACCCGTATTTACATAATAATAGCTCCAGAGTTCAAGAGTAGTGATGCTGGCAATCTGGACACATCAAACAGAAGTTGTAAAGTGCTTCCTTTAACTGAAAAGGTGACAGTAAGGGAAGCAAGAAAAATCATATGCTGAGGTTGCTGAGATCTGCAGTTAGACTGAAGCTTGGTAATATGTACAGTTCAGCATAATATGTGGTTTCAGGCATCTGCTAGGGGTCTTGTAATATATGTTCTAAGACATGTAAGAACTGACTACTGCTCCGTTCCGCAACATTTGTCACGCTGGTTCGTGTAGAACATTATCTCAATCTACATTTAATATGAATTAGCTGGATTACCAATAGGAATACATTGGTTTTCCTATGTTCATTTTCATTGGCTGTTCTTGTTTCTTTCTCTCTAAAATGACTATTCTTGTGTCACCTATTCAGTGCAAGGCTTTTTTTAAAAAATTAATTTGTAGAAGGTTTTTCTTTTTAGTAGGGATATCTTTGATCACTAAACTAACGACACTGTATGGAATATATATTAAATATGAAATATATATTACATCTGCCTATTTTGTGTGTGTGTGTGTGTGTGGTGCTAGGGATTGAATCAGGAGCATTCTACCTTTGAGCTACACTCCCAGCCCTATTTTATTTTTTATTTGGAAACAGGTTCTCACTAAGTTGTTCAGAGCCTCACTAAGTTTCTAAGACTGGCCTCAAACCTGTGATCCTCCTGTTTCAGCCTCCCAAGTACTGAGATTACAGGCATGCGCCACCATGCCAGACTAAGAACTCATTTAATTACTAAAATATTTAGCTTAAGAATTTAGCTCCCTTGAGATATAATTTGTAAGAGTTCACAAAAGTTTTTTTCCTTCCTTTATTACACATAAGCATATTATTTTAATAATAAGACCTGGAAATTATTCTCCAGAATCATAGAAATCTTAAGAGAGATGTAAGAAATCCCTCTTGAATTACATTTTATATGCTTTGAAGTTAGAGTTGACAACCATAAATAAATCAATATGCAATAAAAAAAACTAGAGGATGAGGACGATATATTTTCAAATGCTATGAAATAAGGCCTCTTTTTCCATCCTAGAAACATATAGTATGGAGTAATGCTTAATGAAACATCTTGAATATTTAAGTGCTCACTCAGCGAGTCCTCTCCTTCCAGTTCTCATAGTGGACACCTTCTGGCACGTTCTCTGCTTCCTTGTCTCTAGGCTCCTGTTCTTTGAGGTTTATGGTGATCTTTCACAGAAGCAAACATGATGGTGTCACTTATTATTTGTACCCTGGCTTTGCAATTCCTCTTGCTCCCATTTCCCAACCAGCCCAATTACTGATAGAATTTCCCTAAGACTATGATCCTCCAACTTCATCGTGCATGAAAAATAATTGTCATGCCTGCCACGAGTACAGAATTCTAGGCTCAATTCCCAGAAAAATATCCTTGGGAAGGCTTAGGATGAAGTTTGGAATCTACAGCAGAAAAAGACTCCAGAATCATTGCATGATTTTATTTATTTTTTAATCATCATACCTCATAGTCTTCTAACCAATACAAGCCTTACTAGTACAGCAGTTTATCCAGTGGGGTAATTCAGAGGTTTCCCAGTCCAGCACCCTTCGGGGAGTACCTGTCATCAAAGAGATTTGATTAAATATCCTTACTCTGTTATGAGACCCTTTATAATCAAAGACATTTCCTGCTCTTCTTACAATAAATACTTCTCATCTTCCCACCTTCATTTTATCCTTTACCATTGCTAGAATGGCAACTTTTCACCTGCCCCTGTGCTTCAGTTTGTAACACCTTTTGCTCTCTTACTCACCTGAGAGACTGATGTCCGTGCTTCAGTCTAAAGGTTAAGCTTGTCATCACTTGGTCCAGGAGGTCAACTTGCCTTCATTAGACAGAACAAAATCCTTTTTCATCCATTCACATCATACTGTATTCTTGATACTTGTTTGTATGTCTCCCTCATTCATGATGAAGTATTGAAAACAAAATCCATGTACACATATTTTATTACCAATATCAACAAAATGTGTGTCATAGATGATGCTATTAATAAATATTTGTTGAACTAATTATAGCACAGATATTAGCTAGATTAACTTTGCTTGTTTTTTTCAGGTCTACATAATGTTAAAGTATAATAAATTTTCCAAATTTTCTGCACATTACCTGGGGTATTAGGATTTCAAAACCTCTACTATCTCTAGGCTACTGAGTGGAATAAAATAATTCTTTTTATTCACTTCTCACTTGTCAACGGGCACTCTTTCTATTTTATCCCATCAAACCACATGTGGAACAATTTTCTTTCTTTGATTTAAACACACACACACACACACACACACACACACACACACACCTAGTATGCCTTTATGTGTCTATGTCTATCAGACATGGTTAAGTATTAGGGGACATGTTAGTCAGCTTTCGGTCACTGTGACAAAATACCTGATATTATTAGCTTATTAAGAGGAAAGGTTTATTTTGGGTCAGAGTTTTGGAGGTTTTAGTTCATGATTGAATGGTCCTACTGCTTTGTGCCTGTGATGGAACTGTATATCATGGCAAGAGCCATGGTAGTGGAGGCCAGTTTACCTATGTCTGGTTGTGAAAAGAGCAGAAGGGATGGGGTCCTACAATTCCCGTCAAGAGCATGACCCTAAAGCCTAACTTCTTCCCAATATACTCTACCTCTTATAGGTTCCGCCATCTCCCAAGAGCACCATGGGTAAGGGACCACACCTTAAACATATGAGCCTGGGATACATTTCAGATCCAAACTATAGTAGGGGAAGTTAAGGGAATTATCTTAAAAAACTTCAATACCAGAAAGTCTTATATAGCATTCCTATTCCTAAAACACAGTGGCCCCTATGAATTTCCTATTGGTTGTAATCTCTACTTAATGGCCAACTTGTTGGGTGCCCTTTTATTATATAAACATCTTTCTCATCTGTCCTTCTTACTTTTGTCCAAGGAAGAGTGACTTCTTATGCTAATTAGTTGATTCTAGCCCCAATATTCAAACTCAACTTGTGACAAGCTTCTCTAGACCTATTCTTTATAATTATAATCACACACACACACACACACACACACACACACACACACACAGTCATTTATATATTTATACTCTAGACATCATTCCCAGTATAATAACAGCTACTATTTATCTGCTTTTCATAACAGGCTTCTAGATTATTCTCTTACATTCCCATTTTACAGAGAAGTCAAGTGACCTACACAAGGTTACACAGCCACCAAGGCAGAGTCCAGGATTTAACTAACTTTCATTCCCTTACTGACTCTATTCTCCTTCTTGCTGTTACCAAGGTGATGTTACTGAGACCCCAAACATGCAACTTCCCTACTCCCTATAATTCCTTAAGCTCTTTATAATTCAATAGCTCATTCTCCATGTGGGCAATCCAATAGCCAAAATTATCCCAACCACATCCTCCCCTGGTTGCTTATCCTTCTTTCTCCTTCTGATTCCCAAATTGCTTCCCAGTTCCTGATTTACCACTGTAAGGTATCATCCCAAAACACCCAGTGCTATGGTTTGAAGTTGTCCTTAAGTTTCACCTGTTGGAAACTTAATTCTTATTTTCATGTGTGATGGTATTTAGAGGTAGAGTCTTGGGGAAATAGGGTTAGCTGAGATCATGGTGGTGTTGTCTCCATGGTGGCATTAGTGGCTTTATAAGAAGAGAAAGACCTGAGCTGGCACACTTGCTCTGTCTTGCCACGTGGTATCCTTTGCCATACCATGGTGAGACAAAGAGGCCCTGTCCAGAGGCCAGCATCTTGACTTCCCATCCTCCAGAATTGTGATAAATAAATTTATTTTCTTTAGAAAGTTTCCAGTGTCTACTATTTTGTTATAGAAACAGAAAATGGGCTAAGACATCCTGGTTGCCTATTATCTTCTCTGCCTCAGCCCTTTTAAATAAAAGACCCAATCATCGGTATCTTTGCTTTCCTGATTCATGGATGTTGATCAGTCCTGAGTTCTGTGATCATTTATCTTCCAGAATCCTGTGTGAGTTTATGATGCTGAATAATTTCACCTACAGTGACTGGGCTACTTCTAAAAGGAAGTTTTAGAGTAGTGTATAATTCATAAGCAAAGATTAACTACCTTTTCCCACTTCTGATACTGTGCAAAGATTCACTATCTTTTCTCACTTCTATTTGAGACTTTTAATACATCTTAACAACAGCTAGTCCCATAAGCCAGATTTTGACCCTTACCCAGGCTGGCTGTGTATCCAAGTGTGGCCTCTACCCAATACCATAGTTCTTCATCCTACAATCCCACCAGCCTTCTTCTCTGTGTGTCAGTATTTCACTCCTCACACTTCTTCTGCAGAATATGGATGAACATAAGATGTTGCCTTATAGTTACTCAAAAATAGAGCCATCTGTATTCTCTTCCTCTTTCTATATGCTTTGCAACTGAATATTACATTAATTTTAATTTTGTATAATTAAACATGGCTTCCTTTGGAAGGGTTGACGGTTTAATTCCAAAATTCATTAAGCCCATATTGAGTACCCACTCTTGGCAAACGTAGACTTCGGCATACTTTTCTGTTTTCAGTTGCAGAAATTAAAGCCCTTCTCAACTCCAGACTCCCTTGATGTTTATGCATGAAAGTTAACCCCAAAATATCATGCTTTCTCCCAGTGACTTAACAGGAACGAATGGTCCCAAGGAAACCTTCAAGTAGAAGTTAGTCACAGGGACACTGCAGAAGTGGGAATAGAATTCAGAAGGGAAGTGATTTAGAAGAAGAGGTGGGGTGGACTTTTGATGCCAACAAGGAAGAGAGCTCCTAGAATGACCTAGAATAGTTTTACCACGAGGAGATGGAGAAGACCTCTGATTTGTCAAGTTGTCCATTCCCCAGACTCATAGCTGCCCAACATAAAAAGAGTTTCTTAAAATAATGCTATGAAGTAAAAAAGAGTATCAGAAAAGGGAAAGCAGTATAATTTTCTGCAAGAAATATATCTGTCTATTCAGTGAAAGAAAAGACAAAAGCAGATAATATAAATTAGCGGAGAGAATTATAGTCATGCACCATATGATGAGGTTTTGGTCACTGATGGGTCACATATATGATGGCGGTCCCATGAACTTACAGTGGATTTAAATATTTATATTGCCTGGTGATGTCATAGCATTTTATCATCATAACACAATTCATTACTCTCATGTTTGAGCTAATGTTGCATTGATCGTTGTATGAAAGATATAACGCATACAATCATGTACAGTATGTAATATTTAATAATTATAATAGCTTATGTGACCTATACTGTTTGTTATTATTTTATACTGTAGTCTTACATATAAAAAGACTATTTTAAAACAATATGCTGAATTACTCTGGCAGCAGCCTCATACAGCTCATGTTTATCTCATCTCTTGACTACATAATATTTTTTAGCTTGACTTGAAATTGTTTTGCTCATCATGACCCCACAGCACACTCTACGATCTTCACACAGGAATGAAATCACCTGATGGCACATTTATCAGAATGTACCCCATCATTGAGTGAGCGATGACTACAATTACACAGTACTTAGTGACAAGTACGAGTGTCCAAGAGCCCAGTTGTGCTAGAGCCCGGTGACCTGAATTCAAATGAGGTTCTATTATTTATTAGGTATTTTAACCTTGGGAAAGTCACTTAACTTCCTGAGTCTCAGTTTTGTCATCTGCAAAATAGGGATAATCATAGGTCTTGACTCCAAGGTCTATTATCATGATTAAATAAACTATAAACTATAAACTGTAATGATACGGCCCTTTAGAATGATATCTGGAATTTCCATCAGAATTACAAGTAGAAAAAGGCAGCACATGGTTCAAAAGCAAGTGCACATAGTCCCTAAGCATAGGAGAGTTCAACGTAGTAATTTTTTTTAACTTTACAAAGGTGTGAAGATGATATACATTCATTGGAAACTGTACTTTGAGCTTGGAATGTAGATCTTTCCCTGGGATAGGATAAGCGGTGTGGTACGCTCTGGCTCTGCTGGCCAGTAGAAAGGGTCTGTGGCTCCCAGGTAACCCATTCCATCCTGTGCTGTGGTGCTGAGCTGAGCTAGGATGTTTGGCAACATTGGTATATTAAATGCATTTGTAATTTTGTCTTGAGACAGGGTCTCCCTACATTGCCCAGGTTGGCCTCAAACTGCCAATCCTCCTGCCTCAGCCTCCTGAGTAGCCGCAATCACAGGCATGCACTATCAATTGCATTTTGACTTGTTGATATTTTCAAGGTATGGTGAGTTTATTGGTAAGTCACCCCATCGTAAACGGAGGAGCATCTGCACATTTAGCTTAGGGAGGCTTTCTAGACACGAATGCCACTTGAGATCCCTTAGAATCACTGCTAGAGGAGAAAGGGACCATATAATGGGAAAAAAGTGGAGCCTGTTGAAAATTAGGCAGATGTGTTAATGATGCTGCTACAGTCCGAATATTTGTGTCCACCCCCAAATTTTTATATTTAAACCTAACCACTAAGCCATGAGAAACGAATGGGTTTAGTTCTCTTAGAAAAGACCTCTGTTCTCCCCCAGAGAATGACTTTGTCTCCTTGTGCCATCTGAGTACGTAGGGAGAAAAGAAAAATGACTTCTATGAGCCAGGAAACACGGCTTTACCAGACACCAAATCTGCTGGTGTCTTGATCTTGGATTTCAGCCTCCAAATCTATAAGAAATATATTTCTGTTGTTTATTAGCCACCCAATTTATGGTATTTGGTTATAGTATTTTCTTAGAGTTGCCTTTAAAATGAAAAAAAAGCATTAAGCCATATTATGTTTTCTAATTTTGCTTTTCTGATATCACAGTTGGAGAGGGAATTCTATGGAGTGATATTTTAAGTTGTACCTTTTAAAAAGGAATTTTTTTTAAAAAAAGCCACTTTTATGACCAAGACAGGAAGGCTATATATTTTCAAACAAAATACTTTTAAAGTTTAGAGGTTTTTATTTCACCTATTAAAGAAAACTATTTTAAAATATGCTATTTTAAGATAGCGTCTTACATAATAAATCTTGAACTGCACCATTAAAGTTCTGTATGCTAAATAATCCCATGCTTTCAGTTACACCAATCGGAGGTAGATCCATCCTCAATTCTATTTCCCTAACAGTGGGAGAGAAGCAATTGAACATCAGTGATGTTCTTTATCACTTACAAGATGAACTTTCATTGTTCCCGGGTTTCACATCACTTTCAATATTATATATAGCAAGAATCTAAAACAAGGTTAAATCTAAATCAAGTGAACCAGATCATTATCTGAATTTAAAAAAAAAACAGGAAGGCAAAGCACATCCTCGCCACCTGCATAATACTTAGTTTAAACGATGCTGATTATCATGACATCAGCGTCTTCTACTCTTCACACTTTTCACAGAAGGTATAGAAGATGCATGCATTAATAAATACATTGATACACACTTCATTATCTAATTCCAAGGCGGTAGAAGAGGAAATGATGTGTTGTTTCTGCTAGCATCAAAAAATTACAATGAAAATACATGCGATTTAATATGTTTTTTTTTCTTTTTCTTTTTCTTTATGAGAATATCACACTCCGCAGGACACCGCAAACATGGGCCGCTTTTAAAGGAGGACAGCGTGTTGTAAAACCAGATAGCAGAGCAGGCTGTGGTAATGGATAATTACAGGAATTAAAGACACTTTTTGTTGACAAAAATCTTGATAAACACAAAAAGGGGAAAAAAATTGCAGCTTCCATGTGCACAGTCTAGAATCCCCATGGTAGCTCTTCATGCATTGCAACATCGTGACTTGCCATATTTAGGAGTTTTATGAGTCCCAGAGTACCTTTTGAGATTGAATGTTATTCCCAGGAAGTGGTTATAACGTCAGCCCTTAAAAACTCAATGTTTAGTTAACATAAAAGCAGATATTAGAATAATAGTCAAATTGCCGTGTGTGTGTGTGTGTGTGTGTGTGTGTGTGTGTGTGTGTGTGCGCATGCACACATGTAAAAGAGATATCCATATATGCATTTTTGAAAAGGGCATATGATAAAATCAATTCTCCTTCCTTTATTTTCTAAGTAAACACATTTTCAGAGGCTAATTATTAAAAAGAGTATGGCTCAGAACAGGTGGCTGGAATGTGGATGAAGAACTGGGCTTCCAAATATTAGCTAGGAGATATCCAAACATCAATTCACTGGACTCTTTTTCACATAGAGACTCCGGGCAGAATAAAGGGATGTTGGACCTGGAGTGGCCCTTATCTCCACTTCGTTCTCACTCATGCAAACTAAGATCAGAAAGATTAAATAGACTGACAAACTCAAAAGAGGGTGTGAACTCTGCAGAGGCTGATGTCGAACATTGGTCGCATGAGGCCTTCTGCTTAGCGCAGTGCCTCAAAAAACAGGTATTGGATGAATACTTAGTTCATTCACAAAGAAAAAGAGAATCACATATAGGCGGAGATCAAAGGACCCTGTGAATTTCAAACTTGACAGAAATTTATGCTGTTATTTAAAAAAGTTAGTACTATAAAATTATTCATCTTAACTATTTTCAAAGACATCTTTTTCTATCCAAGAGCCCCTATTTCTTGTTCTGCTGTGATATGCGTAAGACTCTACTGTGAAGGGAGTAACCAAACCAATGCTGTCATTGTCACCACAATTATTTAAGATGTAATCAAAGCAACTGGACAAGAGAAATTCAAAATAGCCTACCGAGCAACATGGTTAAAAGTAAGGGCCCTGGTGTTAGATAAATCTAGACTAGTTTCCTAGCTCCAGCTTTTACAAGCTAGTATAATCATGGGAGAGTCTCTTAACATCTCTGAACTGTGTAGCAACTAATCCGTAAAAGAGAGATAAATGCATACGTATTTCGTGAAATTGGTGGTAACGCTAAAACTAAAATACATGGGTGTTTTATTAGTAATATTATTATCATTTCCATTTTATTTCAATCGTTATCATCAAAGTTGGGAAAGGCAATTTTTCTTATTTGTATTAACCTTATTAAAAAATGAGAGAGTAGATTAAAAAACTTTAGAAATATACAAGTTTATGTGGCCATTGGTCTGGTGTTTCTGCATTTGCTCCTTTCCCTAGATCTATTCAGGGCCATTCTCTGATCAGTTCTATGCCTCTGACTGGTTTCTATCCATTATACCACCTGGGCAAGACAGCCTTCTGGCTCCTGGGTGGAATTACCAATAGAGGTGCTGGCTTGAGATGAGGATCCGAGAGAAAAGAGGGCCAGGTTTGTCCATATTTCCTCTACTATGGTTCTTGCAGTTGGTTACATTCCTGAAGGGCAGCCTCTTGCTCAAGGCTCCAACTTCTCTGAATTATTTCTCTTCTCATTGCTCAGGGTTAATGGTGGTAATGGTTTCCTGGGTCCTTTGCTATATGTTGTTGCTTCCTTTTACCCTGTTTATACCTTCATAAGAAGTTCATCAAACTATGCCCACTAAACCCTTTGAGTATGCCTTTTCTTTTCTGCTAGAACTCTAATACCATGATTAATTGCAAAATAGTCTCATACACTAAATACAAGTTGTGTTTGAGCATAAAACAGGGAAAACAGAGACAATTCACAGCATCAAAATAAAAATAATACTTAGTTATTTTTATGAGAACATTTTTGTCTTTATAGGAATAAAAGTGTTTTACTAGAAGAATTATTGCAGTGAGACCCTGTTTCAAAATAAAGAATAAAAAATAGGGCTGGGGGTATAGCTCAGAGGTAGAATGCCCCTAGGTTCAATCCCCAGTACCGCAAAAAAAAAAAAAGAAAGAAAAGTTTTTACTGAGGAACAATGCAGAAATCTATAAGCTCAGGCAAGACTGCCCAGTGAGGTTTACTACTCTTTCCCCATTGCCTTGGTATAAGGCCTCACATGGTCCACACCCAATAATTATTCTTTTAACAAAATCATTAAAGTTAAATAAAAGGAATAGCATACATTTTTCTGTTCCTGAAGAACAAAAGTTGTTTGTGTGCATGCGTACATATTTGTGTGTGTGTATATATCTTTGTATGTATGTTCAAAGGTATTTTCCATAGGCGGCTGCCACAAAAATATCCCATTGAATAGGCTTTCTCACAATGAGGCAGTGCCTCTTCTCCAGAAAGAAAAGGAGTCTATTTCCTCACCTCTTGGAGGAGGAAGGGTGGGCTCTGTGATGGCTTGACCAATCAAATATGGTACAAATATGGACTGTGCCAGCCTTGGTTTGACCCTTGACTGGAAAGGCAGCCTCATTTTCCTGTCTTTTACAACACTGACATGATGCTGAAATGGTCACATGGTGAGGCACTCAAGACACATGGAGACACTCTAGAGGATGAGCCACCATGTTTAGTGTCAGGAAAGCAGGGCAAGATACAGGAAGGCAGTAGATGACTGAGGAAGAAGAACCCCTGGATTTGGTCCTCCTGCACCAATCTCCAAGCTCATGCCATGTGCAATAGACACAAACCAACCAGCTGAGCCCTTTGTGTATCTCTGATTAAAAAAAAAAGAGTAATGATTAGGCCCCTACATTTTAGGAACATTAATTTATGTGCCCCCCCAAATAAATTCTGTGTGTGTTTTTATCTGTGTGTATCTCTCTGCATGTTTGAATGTGCTAAAATTTCCTTCTGAATGGATAAAGTTTTCAATACGTTTCAACAAAAACTTGGTTGAAACAAATATCAAAATAACGCAAAAAGGGGTATATATCTATTTCATATCTTTTCTTTGAGGTGGGGTATCACAATGTCATTTCTTTTATACTTTTATTGGTCCATTTTAGTCTCACATCATAATGTAGATCATAGTGATAGTGACATGCATGCACCAGCACTTGGTGGGCTTCCCCCCCAGCTCCCTTCCCACTACCCCCTTCCCCATATAGGATACTGAGATTGTCATTGGTATTCTCACATATGTACACTATGTCAAGGGAAATGATTCCTTGATTAGTTCTCCCTCTCCTCCCCCACCCTTCCCTAGACCACCTCCCTTGCTCTACTGGGGTTTCTCCTCCATTATTTAAAGTCCCTCTTGTATTCTAATTACTCCCTAGCTTCTGTATATGAGATAAAACATAGACTCTTCACTTTCTGTGACTGGCTAATCTCACTTGACATAATATTCTCCAGGTCCATCCATATTCCTACAAATGGCGTAATTTCGTTCTTCTTTATTGCTGAGTAAAATTCCATGTATGTATATCCTGTAATTTTGTGATCCATTCATCTGTTGATGGACACCTTGGTTGGGTCCATAATTTGGCTACTATGAATTGTGTAGCGATAAACATGGATATGCATGTGTTACTATAATCTGATTTCATTCCCTTTGGAAAGATACCTAGGAGTGGGATAGCTGGATCATATGGTGGTTCCATTCCCAGTTTTCTGAGGAATCTCCACACTGATCTCCATAGCAGTATACAAATTTGCAATCCCACCAATAGTGTATAAGAGTTCCTATTTCCCCACATCCTCGTCAGCATTTATTCTTGTTTGACTTATTGATGATTGCCATTCTAAGTGGGGTTAGATGGAACTCAGTGTAGTTTTGATTTGCATCTCCCTGATAGCTAATGATGTTGAACATTTTTCATGTATTTATTAGTTATTTGTATTTCTTCTTTTGTGAAGTGTCTAGTTCAATAGCCCATCTCTTGTTTGAATTGTTTGTTTTTTTAAAGTTAATTTCTTTTCTTTCTTTCTTTTTTTGTGGTACTAGGGATCAAACTCAGGGTCATTCTACCTCTGAGCTACACCCCCAGACCTTTTGTTATTTTTTATTTTGAAACAGGGTCTCCTTAGGTTGATGCGAGTCTCACTACTTGCTGAGGCTGTCCTTGAACCTGCAGTCCTCCTATCTCAGCCTCCCAAGTACTGGGATCACAAGCGTGTGTCATGACGTGTGGCTGTGTTAAGACTTTTAAGTATGTTGTATATTCAAGATATTAGTCCTCTATCAGTGGAATAGCTGAAAAAGATCTTCTCCCACTCTATAGGCTCTCTTTAGAGTTTTGATGGTTTCCCTTGATGAACAGAAACTGTTTTAGTTTAATGTCATTCCATTTATTAATTCTTATTTTAATTTCCTGAGCTTTGGGGGTCTTATTGAGAAAGTTTCTACCTGTGCCTATATGTTGGAGTGTTGGACCTATGCCCTTCTCTAATAATTTCAAAGTTTCTGGTCTAATTTCCAGGACTTTGATTCATCTTGAGTTGACACTTGTGAATGGTGAGAGGTAGGGATTTAAATCCATTTTTCTATAAATGGATAACCAGAATAGCATTGATATTTTGATAGGGATTGCATTGACTCTATAGATCACTTTTGGTAGAATGGCTATTTTGATAATATTTATTCTGCCTATCCAAGAGCATGGGAGACCATCATCTTCTAAGATCTTCAATTTCGCTATCACCACTCCTTCTCAGTATTTCAAATCTTTAAAAGTAGAATCCACATACATCTGAGATTTAAATATTTAAAAAATCATAGAATTACCAGAGTATGTCTGTGTAATCATTGAGTAACTCCCTGTATATGAGAGAAATGTAGGCAATTAAAAATAGAAAAACTAAAATTTTTATTTATAAAAACACCATATTACAGAGCTAAAGAAACCAATAGCAATCTGGGAATATGCATGAGCATAAAGGGGTTAATATCCTAAAAATATAAAGAGCCCTTTTAAAGGAGTTAAATTATGAATATTCCTATTTCAAAAGGTGGGCTAAGTAAAGGAACAATTTATAAGTAACTACAAATAGAAAATTAAAGATGACTAAGAAATAGGTTCACCTTCACCATTGACAGAAATGCCAATCAAAACTACGTGAGATGTATTTTTTTCCTTCTATGAGTTCAGTCATCATTAAAAAAATAAAAAGGAAAAGCAATTCTATATAGACCAGAAAAGCAAAAAAATTCTGAAAAATAATGGTATTATTATTATTATTATTATTAGGAATTCAACCCAGGGATATTCTACCACTGAGCTACACCCAGTACTATTTATTTATTTATTTATTTATTTTATTTATTTTCATTTTGGAAACAGGTCTTGCTATGTCACTGAGGGTCTTGCTAAGTTGCCAAGGACCTCACTAAGTTGCTGAGGCTGGCCTCTAACCTGAGATCCTTTTTTCTCAGCCTCCCCAGTACTGGGATTGCAGGTGTGTGCCACCAAGTTTGTATCTCTTTGAACTCAATTATGATGTGTAATTACAATGCACCAATAAAGTAAGTTATAAACAATAATAGTGCACAGAGACAAGAAAAGAGAGATGATGGTGTTAGAATACCTATTTGTAGTCTTTCTTGAATCTAGGCTTCATTCCTGCTTTGTATTTCTTTTATTATTGCTATTTCCCTGCTTCATATTTCTATGAAATACTTTTATATCTTTATGATATTTCTCCTTTTTAATTTATGCTGGTTTTTGAGTCAAGTTTCGGTCACTTGCATACAAGAGTCTCAGTAAGAAACAGTAATAACAAATGGCCTATTGCAACGTAGAGAAAGAATAAAGGATAACCTGAAACTAAAATGATTGAAAATCTGCAAATATATTTAAAAATTTGGATCAGATATTATTATAAGCCTGAGCAATCTAATCTGTCATGCGTAGGAACCTAGTTCAAAGACAGTAAACAGTGGGGAACTGGAGGGTAATTGTAGGACAGTACTTTTTTTTTGGCCATCATTAAGTAGTGAGTTTTTCTGAAGCTTGGTGTGGGCGCTGGCCTCATTCCAAAGTGTTATAAATGATCTGGTGAGTGAGTTCTTTCTCAAGGACTGAAATGCCAGACAGTGAAATGTCAGATGTAGAAATATTTCAAAAGCCCCTGTCAGTGGGCAGAAAACTGGCATGTGAACTTCCAAATGGGTAACTGTAAGGAAATGCCTTTAAGAGAAAGTTGTTCTGTCTACACATAAAAAGTGCAAATGACCTATGAATCACTTTCTGCAGACGTCAGCCCAGCAGGCTTCCCTAGGAAAGATTTTAAAACCACCTCCTGGTTATGACTTTGGAATAAATCCAAGGTACACAAAGGTGACTGGAAGTATCGGAAACAGCTGAGGAAGATGGTTACGAGTGTGGGTTGCTAGGTGCACCTGTAATCATGTTACTGATAAATTGCTCCTTGAAGTTTCCTATCCAATTGATATAGTATTCCAAGGACTGACTGAAAAAAATCATCTCACACAGGGACTGGTGGATGTCCATAGAAAATGTTTCATGAATGCTCGTTTGTAAATTCATTTTCCATATTACATAACATGGTTATTAGTATTAATTATTTCAAAATAACCTGTAGACAAAAGTACAAAAGTAGACAAGACGTACTAACTGAAATGTCTTTCTCTAAAATACATTTGGAAATGGATGCACATATATGTGGTTATTTGTTTGAATGAAGTAGAAATGTGATCATGGGCTCTGGTCAAATATTTCTTTCTCCTGATGTGGGGACCAGGTGCATCCTTATATTATGGAAAATGATAACACTTTCTACGACCCTACTCATCCTCTTCTTATTCTTCAAAGTGGTGACAATAAAACTTCTGTTTTTAAAGCAACATTTAATTTTGACCTTTTTATGAATGTGTAAGTGTCTTCATTGCTGAGACAAGTACTATATACTTAACTACATTTGTTTTTCTACAAATGTTTACTTTGCTCTTTCTAAAATTAACAATGCCTAGATTTTCCATTTGCTATGTTTTTATTGCAAGGATCATGAATTTGCACAAATTCTGCGACTCTGTAAAATTCTTCTCATTTATATTCAACACATCACACAAACATTTCCTTTCCTACTAACCCTCATTTTTTTTTTAATTTCCCAGAGAACTTTCTCTGAGCCTTCCATATTCTTGTCCCAGGTGGGTTTGGTGACTCTTTTGGAATGCTACCAACTACTGGAGCTTCACTTTGCTTACATTCTGAGAAAAAAAAAAAAACAAACTTTCTTCTCTCTTTTGTGTCAGAAGACTTTGATATTGTTGTTGTTGTTTTGTTTGTTTTTTAATTTACCCTGGTGGAGTACATCATCCAATTGTTTGTCGAGAAAGAGTCCGCAGGGTAAATGTACTTTGAGATTGTGTAGTATCTAAAAGGGTTTATCCTATCCTCATAATTAAATAGCATTTTGGCTAATGATAAAATTGTAGGGAGAAATTAATTCCCCCTCTTTATTTTGAAGATAGTTTAGTTGATTTATTTTACAATATTAGAGATCAAACCCAAGTCATTGCACAAGTTAGGAAGGTACTCTATCACTGAACTCTACCCCCAACCTCTACTTCAGTTGATTTTACAGCTTCTTGTGTTGCTATTGAATGTAATGTCACTATGGTTCCATGTCCTTTGTATATGACATATATTTTTGCTTTTGCTTTGAAAGCTTCTAGAATTTTTTTTTTGCTTCTCTCTTAAGTTCTTAAATTTTACATAAGTATCTTAGTAGAAATATTTTTCTTTTATGATGTTGGGTGCTTAGTAGGTACTTTCAATCCAGCAGTATATGTTTTGTGAAATATTCTTGATTTAATTCTTTGCAAATCTTTTCCTGTTGGTTTTTCTCTGGTCTCTCAGAGAAAAATAAACACCAGAACTCTTTACTTCTTTTCTAGAATATTTATTTCCTATTATCCATCTTTTTTGTTGTTGTTTTCTGCTTTCTGGAATGTTTCATTGAATTAATCTTCAAACTTATGTCTTGCTTCTTTAAAAAAATGAATCAAAACTACGCCCATGAACCCATTCCAGATCCCTACTTATTTTCTAGAATATTTATTTCCTACTATAAATCTTTTCTGTTGTTGTTGTTTTCTGCTTTCTGGAATGTTTCATTGAATTAATCTTCAAACTTATGTCTTGCTTCTTTAAAAAAGTGAATCAAAACTACGCCCATGAACCCATTCCAGATCCCTACTTATTTTCTAGAATATTTATTTCCTACTATCCATCTTTTCTGTTGTTGTTGTTTTTTGCTTTCTGGAATGTTTCATTGAATTAATCTTTGAACTCATGTCTTGCTTTTTATTAAATGATTCAAAACTATGCCCATGAACCCATTCCAAATCCCTGCCTATCACCTCCTATTCATATTTCATAGATGTACTATTTTCTCCTATATTTCTGAAAATATTGCATTTTCTTTTAAAAGAATGATCTCCTACACGAGGCACTGTCTTTTTTTTTTTTCCTGATTCATTTCTCTAAATGTCACTCTTTTTTTTGGCTTTTCACTTTGGAAATTTTCTCAACAATTCATGCTAGCTTGTTCATGTTGTGAAATGAAGCACTAAGATGAGGATTGATTGCAATGTTTCTTTGGTCAGTTGGTCTATTGGTGTTTCACTTATGGTAACTGTACGGGTCATTCTTTTGAAGAACACAATGCCACAGATATAGGTGGAACTTTTCTTTGGACATGTTCAGACTACATGCAGGAGAGAGTCTTCAAACGTCTTTCTTAGAGAAGGCAACTGACAACCAATGTTTGTAGAGCTAAGTTGGGGAAGGTCAGTGGTCTGACTACTCAGTGCACAGTCTCACTTCCCCCTTATCTCCATCCCTGTGCCTCACCCCCACCCTCTTCCCGTCCTGGATGGTGCCACGTCCAGATGTTCTTCAAATTAAATTTTTTTTTTTTTGCGGTACCGGGGATTGAACCCACGGGCATTCTACCTCCGTGCTACACCCCCGGCCCTATTTTTTTTTATACTTTATTTTGAAACCGGGTCTCACGAAGTTGCAGAGGGCCTCACTAAGTGGAGAGAGAGAGAGAGAGGGAGAGAGAGAGAGCTGAGGCTGGCCGCGAACCCAGATCCTCTGGTCTCCGCCTCCCAAAGTACTGGGATTACAAGCGTGCGCCACCATGCCCGGCTTTCAAATGAATTTTTGAAGGAAATGAATTTCTTCTTTCGGGTGGTTACTGGTCTCCTAGATGAAGAAGGCGATTGGATGTCTCTTTGCTTTACAATTGCATTTTCAGCCAGTCCTCAGAATCTCTTCTGAGATTCTTGATACTCAAATTCTGAGTTTCTGCAGCATGGGTTGGCTCCTTTTTATTAGCAACAGACACTGCAGGCGTTTAATTTTCAACTTTATTTCTCCTTCTCCATTTGCTTTCCTACTGTTGGTATGGAATCTAGGACAGATCTAGGACAGTTATGTACGTATATAGATATCGATATGCACAATATACATATATTCATATACATACATATTTATGTAGGCATATATGTATACATATATATGTATACATATGTATGTATATGTAAAGTGTGTGCGTGTGTGTGTGTGTGTGTGTGTGTGTGTGTTATGAGAAATTGAACCCGGGGGCATTCTACCTCTGAGCTACACCTCCAACCCTATTTTTTTTTAACTTGAAACAGGGTCTTGTTAAGTTACCACACAGACCTGGAACCTGCGATACCCCTATCTCAGGCTCCCAAGTTTTGGGATTACAGATGTGTACCATCACACCAGGCTAAGGACAGTTATATTTTGATGCAGAATATGGATTTGGAGTAATCTTCCCTTGTCCTTGGGTTGGGGTGGGCAGATGGGGTGGCAGGGATTTCTGTGACTCGAGGATCTTAGCAGACAAGAGGCAGCATGGAAGACGGAGAGGTTCTTACATTTCATAAAGAATCATGGCAGTCGTGGCAAAGACTGAGAGCACGCGCGTAGGACAGAATGAAGAGCTTGAACAATTAGTACCTAGTTCATATTTGGAATGCATTATTATGCATTCCATAATAATTTTATAATATTTTTATTTCATTTCAGAGTATAGGGTAAGATGATTTGAAAGAGATATACCATAGAAATGGTATGAAATAATAATGCTATATTATTTTTAAAATTATGAAAATAAAATTCTAAAGCTCAAAGCAAAAAGAAAAAAGAAAAGAAATAATTTTAGGGATTTAAGAATGCTTTATCCCTTTTAACTATTTTTTCTATTTGGATTAGCATTGGAAGAGCCATTCTAAAAGTGCATGAGATGATATCATATGTTCTGGAAAAATCATTCAATTAAATAAATAAAGGGATACATATATATTTTAAAATATATTAACTGGAATGGTTTTAAGTAATGATAGTGGCTAAATAAGTATTCAATATTAAAATATATGTTTTACCAAATAAGCCCGCCTGGTCTCACTTTCAAAATATAACCTACAACAAGTTATTCTGTGGTGTTTATTGTTAAATTTGAAACTAAGTATGCAAGGAATGCATAAGAGAAAGCATTGGAGACCGAAATAAATAAATTGGAACACATTGATTACTGCTACGGAAATAAAAATTCAATATGCACTTACATATTCTTTGGAAATCTATTGAATATTGCACTCAACTTGTGTTTAATTTTAAACGTAACTTCAGGGCTGGGTGTAGCTCAGTGATAGAGAGATTGCCGAGCATGTGTAAGGCCCTGAGTTGAATCCCTAACACCACAAAATAAATAAATAAACAGACAAAATATAACTTCAGATAGCTAACAGTGGCTCATTCAAAGGGTTTAATCCTCTTTAGGGATTGACGGTCTGCAAGAGTCTCTATTAGATGATATTATCACTTTATCTGTAATTTAATCCACAAGACAAAATACTCATCAGAATTTGGGAAATTCATTGGATATTGTTTGAAGGTATTAAAAGCAGAAAACAGCTGCAAAGAATAATGTGAAGAAACAGATCTTTTTTTTTTCTTGAAAGTCTCACCCTCAGCTTGCATACTTTGAACCACAATGAATTTCTATGCCTGAGCATGAAGCTCAAAAAAAAAAAAAAGGAATTCTGCAAGAAAATGACGGCAGACCTCTTTTGGTGGCGGCAGCAAAGCCAGGACTCTGCTCCTCCGCGCTCCTGGGGCCAGATGCAACTCTTTCCCACCCTCTAGATGTGGTGAATAATATTGGAACAAAGTGTGAGTCAGGATACTTAGGATTCACTGTAGCAAAGAGAATCGGAACAACAAAAGCACTCTCACTGATGAAATTGGAAATTTTTTTTAATTAACACTTCTAATTAGAATTTAACATCTCACTAGCTTCGTATGGGATTTTTCGCTTCCTTAACCTCACGGAAACCTATCTGTTGGCTCTAAATAGGCAGTCACTTACCACGCACCACTTGAGGATTTCAATTAATCCCCAATCCTCCCGACTTTGGTTTGTGAACTTGTCTTTTTGCTCTTCTGCCATTTCATCCTGATGGAACACGCTCCCTGATGTCCCACAACAGGTCACCACTGGTCTGCCCTCAACCCCACAGGCTCCCTGGTCTTCGTCCTCTTCTATCTCCAATAAGCAAGTTCATGAGCTTGACCGTGACTATTAAGGATGACAGGTGTGCCGGGCGTGGTGGCGCACGCTTGTAATCCCAGTACTTTGGGAGGTGGAGACCGGAGGATCCGGGTTCGCGGCCAGCCTCAGCTCTCTCGCTCTCTCTCCCTCTCTCTCTCTCTCTCTCTTTCTCTCTCTCTCTCCTTAGTGAGGCCCTCAGCAACTTCGTGAGACCCGGTTTCAAAATAAAGTATAAAAAATAGGGCCGGGGGCGTAGCGCGGAGGTAGAACGCGCCCCTGCGTTCAATCCCCGGTACCGCAAAAAAAAAAAAAAAAAAAAAAAAAAAAAAAAAAAAAAAAAAAAAGGATGACAGGTGTTAACGGTGAACCCTGCTAGGCCCCTTCCTTGTGCCAGGCGGGGTGATAGCGCTTCTTGGATTTCCAAGAGAAGGTCAGAGTTATGTTTGAATCAGGGTCTACTGCCAGGACTTTACATCTCTGCTGTCCACCACTACATGATCCCCGCTGAGGTCAGAAAGATAGGCAGTAGATGCATAGAGGTCAAGACCATAGCTCTAGCCGGGCATGGTGATGCGCACCTATAATCCCAGTACTTGGGGGGCTGAGACAGGAGGATCGCAGGTTTGAGGACAGCCTCAGCAACTTAGTGAGGCCCTCCTGAACTAACTGACATTCTGTTTCAAAGTAAAAAATAAAATAGGGCAGGAGCTGTAACTCAGAGGTAGAACCTCCCTGGGTTCAGCACCACAAAAACAAACAAACAAACAAACAAAAACATAGAACTTCTGTACTTTTCAAAACCTATTAACACTAATATCAATGGAGGCTAATAGTGATTATTGGTTCTAAGGAATAAGCCTTAGAACCATTAATAAACAAATAAACTATTAATGGAATGGAATAAATCATTAATAAATGAATAATGAATTTGATGATGTCCTAGATAAGCTCCAAGCATCCTCCTCTCAGCCCATCTTGGAAATCCTTCTGGGTGTCTGCAAAGAGAGGGCAGTTTGCTCTCAGGTGTTTGCTGTTCCACTTGGAACTGAAAACCTGGGCTGGACGTGGTGGCACACACCTGTAATCCTAGTATTTGGGAGGCTGAGACAGGAGGATTGCAGGTTCGAAACCAGCCTCAGCAACTTAGAGAGACCCTGTTTCCAAATAAAACTTAAAGTAGGGCTGGGATGCAGCTTGGAGGTAGAATGGCCTTGGGTTCAATCCCAGCACCACACACACACACACACACACACACTAATAATAATTAATTAATTCAAATTCAAATTAAAAAACTGTAAACCTGGCTAAACTCGGTCATTGCTATAATTCCATAGAAGACTCAGAGCAGCGAAAGATTACCAATGGCACATATATGTATGCTCTCAGAGTTACTTAGCCTGTCTGTTAGTCTTAATCTAACAAATAGGAGAGAGAACCAAGAAAAAAAGCAAAAAGAATCCTTATGGAATATGATGTTTACACATACATGACGTAGGTGTTAGAATCTCTGAACCCCTGGAAACCTCCTGATAAATGACCAAGAATCCAAAGGTTATTATCCTCAGGGAAGCCTTGACAAATTTTTAAAAAATCATTTATTCAACTTAAATTTACGCATCATTTATTCAACTTTTATCATCTATAGTTATATTATTCATCATTTCTTTATATATGCATCCATCATTTATTCAACTTTTTTATCTATATTTATATTATCCATCATTTCTTTATATATTTGTTCATCATCTATTCAACTTTTATCATCTCTATATTATTCGTCACTTCTTTATATATTTGTTCATCATTTATTCAACTTTTATCATTTTTTTTCCCTGTAAAACGTTACTTAACCCAAGAGAGGCAGGTAACAATTTGAGTGTCATTTAGACTTGGTGTGAATGAACTTGCTGAATTCTTTTCTAGCAGGGGGTTAACAACAACAACAACAAAAAGATAAAATCTTGGAGAATTAGAAAATGTGATCCCTTGGTGGCCAGGAGCCTCCTGGCAAGGGGACTTCAAAAAGGCAGGAGCAGAGCGTCCAGCAGCCCCCTCCCCCTCCTCAGGTTTGCTGTGGCTTAGTAACTCAGCCTCTTTACATCTCTGTGTGGAAGGTGGCAAGCTCGTAGCAATAGATAAGGCTTAATGGGGATGTCACACCCCTGCCACTGCTGAGCAGCTCTGAGAGCATGGGAGATTTTTAACATCATAATTATAGCATAATCATTTAAACATAATAATTATAACATCTTTTGTGGAAGGGCTTTCTTCCATGGGAACTTGCCAGCATTCATCACCATCCAAAGTATTTATTTAGCTCCCAAATGTGTATAGTTCTGCTGAGTCCTAGTTTTTTTTTTTTCCTTTGGTAATTTTTTATAACATCTTAAATGGGTACAGAAAGACTAGAGGAGGAGATTTAGGGAAGAGAAGGTGAAAGAAAAGGTTTGGCTATTTTAAAGCTCTTCCCAGCAACGTTTGAGAACAGAAGTAGAGGAAGACCCCAAAACTCGAGAAAGACTTTTCCTAACGGAGGATGGAAGAGAAAAGGGTGACCCCGTGACAATCTTTTCATCTTTCTAGAAAGGCCAGGAAATCATTCATTTTTGGAAAACCCAAATGTGTAGAGCATTCCCTACTAGGGAACATGTCAAAGAATGAGCGCTTCAACGAACTATCTCTGTATGTAACCCGAACTTTTAAGCATTTTAAAGAAATCTGACAAAGTAAGAGCTCTCTTCGTTGATGTTATTAAATGTTATCTTTGCTAATTTCCTTAGGATTGGCAAAGCCTTGCCAATCGCAGAGATGCTTTTAGATCTAAACGAGTTTTGTGTGAAACACTTCAACATTTTCTATGCATACTTACATGAAAAACACAGGCAGCCAATTCAAGGCAAGTAGGTTGTGGAATTATATAGATCTAGAATTATTTCCACAATTATTTTCACACTACAGCTTACACATATGTTGAAAAGTCTATTGTAGGATATACAGTATTTTGAAAATTCCAGAAGGACTGGAAAATAAAGTGTAGATATTTTGTAAAATACTTAACCAAATGGTTCACACAAATATAGAAGCAAACTGTGCACTTGGAGAGTCCCTGTTAGGCCTCTTCACTTGAGTTTAACATATGTGTCCTACTTTTTTAAAATACCGAAAATATTTGCAAGTATGTTTATTGAAATGTTTCTAAATTCTTTGCAGTAGTCATCCCATTTACATCCATACATAATTCCCACTCCTTTCTGTGGGCATGGCGAGTGTGGGCTGGAAAAACTTGGATAATTATATCTTACGAGTTTGTAACATTTTAAATTTCCAAAGGAAAATTAGACCCATAAAAAAATTTTTTTTTCAGATGTGCAGCTGAGAAATACTTTTTTAAATCGCTAATTTCACTGCAGATTAACACATTCGGTTCTGCCAAAAATCTGCCTCTACCCATCCTCCCTCGGCTGCGCCAGCCCCTCGCTCCCGTTACCACACTGCTTTCTGATGTCTTCTAGATGAAAAAAAACAAAACAAAAACAAAAACAAAACAAAACCCTTTATTCCCCTGAAGAGAAGATAGGGGAAGTTGATCATTTTTGTTCTTTCAAGAACTGTTTGCCTTCAATGGTAGAGAAAACCAAGAATTAATTGGAGAATCATTAAATGAAGCATGAAAATCACAATAAAACAGTTTCAAATATTGATCTGCTATATTGATGCCCCACCTCCATAAATTTACTTTGTAAAATCCAGACTTAAAACAGATATATTCAGAGGGGCTTTATCTTTCTTAAAAGGAAGGCATTTTTCCTTTAAGGTTAAAATGAACCCACCCATTTAAAAAAATACAACTTATAAAAAATAAAATTTCAGTTAATTTTTCTGGTGTTCATCATTTAGAATATTGGATGATGAATGATATGTAGTAAAATTGGCCTGTAATATAAAATGAGCTACAGTAATAAAAAAAAGAAAGTTATTTTCTCATTGACTCTTTCTGGAAATAAAAAAGGTAGAAGGTAAATATATTTCAGATTATCAGAATCTACTGTAAATTGTTAATGGAGAATGAGAAATAGTCCAGAATATTATTTTGACATTAGCTTGGGTCCTATGATTTGATATACAACCTATGTCAATGTCAAGTTAAAACAATTTTTATGGAATATATATGTTATGCATAATGTATACATATATGTGCATGTATGTGTGTGTGTGTGTGTGTGTGTGTGTGTGTGTGTGCATTAGCTGAACCTCTGGGGGTAGAGGACAGAGCTTACATGACAGAGTGGAAGCAAACAGTTCACAGTGAAAATCTTGTCAAGGGTATCACCATGTACCCCAGGGAGAGGTTAAATGCCTTTGCTACACACTTTCTGTGAGGGTTCTAAATAATTCCCAAGTGACTCCAACCAATATTGAAACTTCCCTTGAATTGCAGAATTCTCTAAAACAATATCGTCCACATCCTGGGTGATAATGTATTAGGGTTCAACCTTTCAAAATAAGAACATGATTGCCAAGTTTCTCACTGAACTCTTTTTAATTATAGTCACAACAACCTGAATCTTTCACATTCCTAGAGGAAGTAAGGTCTAAAGCATTGGTTATTTGAGTTAAGCAGCTTAAACAATTATGTGAGAGTCAAGGAGCCTGTGAACACCTACCTTCTAGTTTCCCCCTTTCACTGGAGCTACATCCTAAACTCTTAGATATAAAAAAATAATAATAAGGACAAACATTATGTTGTTTTCTTCAATAAACAGGCTGCATTTAAGAACACAGATTTAATGCTTGTTTTTTTTTTATACTTTTGTTTTTCTGGATTCGCAACCATGAACCTGGACAGGAGACTGCAGCCTGGTAACCCACAAGTTAGGTTTAACTCAATATTGCTTCTTTCAAAAATGTTTAGTTAGCTAATTAATTCATTAACTTATTTTGGTGAGGAAGGTGCCTGCCAAAAGGTGTCTTCCCTTTCACTTTTTAAAAGATCAAATTAAATTACCAACAGTTATGATTAGATTTCACCAAAAATTGGCCTACCAGTTTCCCTTGACATGGTAGGACCTTGCTCCATCAGCCCTTCCTCTGCACTCTGCTGTCCTGGCAGAGGCAGCCCTCCTGGAAGGCCCGGTTTCTTTGGCTCCATACCATACCTGCTGGGAAAGATTCACTCAAGCCCCTGATTGCCTTTAAGTCCTTTACCTCACACACTTGCAACTGGGAAAACTGGCTTGATGCTAACTTAGCAAGAAATAGTGAATGATTTTAAAGGCTTATGCAGACTTTTCTCTAATAGGCAGAATTTTTGTTGTTGTTGTTGTTTGTTTGTTTGTTTTGTTTTTTTCTAACAAAATTGGTCTGGAATATCTTTAAGGTAAATTTGCTACATTTTTTTCTATGTAATACTAGTCCCTCAGGGAATAGACATTACAAGGAAGACAGACTGATGGACGGACAGAAGGAAGGAAGGAAGGAAGGAAGGAAGGAAGGAAGGAAGGAAGGAAAGAAGGAAGGAAGGAAGGAAAGAAGGGAGGGAGGGAGGAAGGGAGGCTATTGTCAAATGAGCTTTAAGGATGGGCTTTACAAACTCTCAATAGGCCATTTATAAGGCAGCATTTCCAAATTCCTTTGATCATGGAACATTTCTTTAATAAGCCATACCTTTTGAAACATGGCACACTGAAGAAATTTCAAGTCATTTATAATGTATATAGATGTAGTTGTGATCTGACCTTGAGCTTTAACTACATGCTGGGTGTGTATGAGATTCATGCTTTGGGATTCTCTGTCTTTACAGTTCTTTTCTGTATTTAGCATTTTAGAGGAAGAGATGGGATGAAGGTTGGGAAGAGAATGAAATGGTGCAACATCTGTATAAGTTGCGTACTAGTTTTCTGACCCCTCCCATGGACTTGGGTCTGAGTCCTCAGAGGCAGGGGCAAACTCAGATCTTGAGAGTATTTTCATAAGACATGCTCTTAATCGTGAATGTAATAACACTGCTGCTTTTGTGCCAAGGGAGGAGGCCATGCAAGTAGGGGAGGAGGTGTTTCTGCCGAGAACCCAGCACAGCAAAAGAGACAGGAACCTATTGGGCTCCAGCAAGAGCTCAGCTGTGGTGGGAGCCCTGGATTATGCACCCCACACAAATCCTCAAGTGGGGGCCACAGCTATGACACAGGGCAACACCTTCTCCAGAGGCTTCCTGGTAGCAGATGTCCACAAGGAAGTTGGATATAGAAAGGATGAATAAACAGTCCACGCCCACATGTGAAATCCCCCACCTTATACCCTGGACTCCTTCAAATCTCAGGAGGTTTGTGTGTGACTGGCCATCCCTCCACCTAACGGGGCAGCAGGAACTACTGTGATGTGGACTTCTACTGTGACACATTATTTTCTCTATTTTTCCAGGGGGCTGTTCCTAGGGATCAAACTCAGGACCTGGTATATGCTAAGCACGTGCTCTGCCCCTGAGCTCCACCCCCAGCCCCAGGTATTATTTTCCAGGGAATTTTAGATTTTATATTTCATTAATAGTAAATCCTTTAACAGTCCTGATTACATCAAGATCCTGGGAAAATTCTCTTACAGTCTCTTTTATGATATAGATTAATATTTGGCTAGCAAGCAATTCCCATAAAAAGCAGAAAGGTCATTCATTAAAAAAAAAAAAGTACTACTTATCTCCAGCCATGCTTGTTTTGGGATCTGACACGTTGTACCTTCCTTTTTCATAGAAGATGGAAGGAGAGCAGGAAGCATACCAGCTGCTCAGTGAGGTACTTACCACCTGGTCTGCTAGACTGTAAATTATAATACCCCATGCTGACTGTCAACCCAGCTCTGCATGTCCCTAGTAGTAGTAGGCATTCAAGCACTTGAGTGTCTAAAGCGTGCCCCTGATATTTAACCTTATGCATTAAAGAAGCAGTTGACAGAAAGGTCATAAATTTAGCATGGAGAGGGATATAAGCTGTGCAGAGCACAAGTGCAGGGCTGATGGAATCTGTCACGCCCCCCACCTGTCCTGTTCAGCACACAGCAGCTGGGGTGATGGCTTGGCCTCTTAGGATGCCTCCTATTGGGATACTTCCCGGGTACCAACCAACTTCTATGCAGTGAGACTGTATCCTGGCAGGTTTGCACCCGGCCACGACCTGCCTCAATAAAAGCTTTAACCTCTGCCTGACTGCTCTGAGCTCTGGACAGTGTGTAATTCAGGTGCCCAATCTCACAGCATGTCTCAAATACTCTATGTCTGGCATCTCTGCGGAATCGTTTGGAAGTGGGTTGAAACTTCTAGAATCAGTGAATGAGTTATTGCATTTGATCCTTGGGGTTCCTTCAGAATCAATCGATCCAACCCTCCCTTTTCTACTCCCACAGCTTCTAATTCTTCAGCTGTTATAAACCTGCTTTTCCCAGATGCCCTGGTGTGAAATAAAAGAAGAGAGTAGAGCTAAATGTAGTGAGCAGGCTGGGGTGGGGTAGGGGATGGACTTCATTAAATCCATTGCCCAGTGTTTGAAGGCAGCAAAAGACAGAGGGGGACTTTGATAGCCATATGGACAAATCGTTTTGCCCTTTAAAAAAGTATGCAGGGGAGAAATCATCTTTTGTGATATTTTCCAACCAGGGTAAATTTCTTTCTTAATTTTCTTCTTAAAGACACAATGTATCCATGTTTTCAGATTTCTAATTAAACATTTCTTGGAATGATCCTGAATAAACATATCATTTTGACTTTTTTTTAATGGTACAGGGATTGAACTCAGGGGCATTCTACCTCCGGGCTACACTCCGAGCCCTATTTTTTATTCTTTATTTGGAAACAGGGTCTCACTAAGTTGCAGAGGGCCTCACTAAGTAGCTGAGGCTGGCCGCGAACCGGAATCCTCCAGTGTCAGCCTCCCAAGTACTGGGATTACAAGCATGCACCACCATGCCTGGTTCCCCTTCTCTGCTTGATTAAGGGCAGTATCTACTTCCGCACCTCGGGCTCACTTCCTCACTTGCATTGCCCAGTGGAGTATGGGATCCAGAGTCAGTTCTCAACCTTGGTGTTTAAGCCAGTCCCAACACGGGGGTTCAGGAACTTCTCCTTTCCGGTTCTTGAAACACTATCCAGATGTCATGCGGAAAATTATTGGCTCATCTTGTGGCCAATGGAAGACCATGTGGACAGAGAAGATTTGTCTCTCTTGAGACCATCCCAGTTTAATCAGTTCTCCATCTGGCATCTATAAACTTAGCCTTTCAGTCAAACATTTCTAGATGTTTCTGTGAAAATATTTTTCTAGAGATTAACATATAAATCAGAAGACTTTGAGTAAAGTAGAAGACCCTCCAAAATGTGGGTGGGTCTCATCCAACCAGTAAAATGTTTTAAGAGAAAAAGACAGACCTCCCCAAGGAAGAAAGAATTCTGCCACTGGATGGGATTGGACTTGAATTGCAAGCTTGCTTTGGGTCTTCAGCTTGCTGGCCTGCCCTGCAGATTTTACACTTGCCAGACCACACAATTGTGTGAGCCAATGCCTTAAAATATATCTCTCTAGCTCTTTGTATATGTATAAGTATATGCACATGTATATGTATATGTCTCTCTCTCTCTGTCTCTCTCTCTATATATGAGTATATATATATATATGTATATATATTGGGTCTGTATATGTATATATATATATATATAGAGAGAGAGAGAGAGAGAGAGAAAGAGAGAGAGAGAGAGAGAGAGAAAGAAAGAGATATCCTATTGGTTCTGTGTGTGTATAGATAGATAGATAGATAGATAGAGAGAGAGCAAGCGAGTGAGAGAGAGATATCCTATTGGTTCTGTTTCTCTGGATAACTCTAATGTTCTAATTTACTCACCAATCCTTACTCTTATATTCTTTAAAAGAAAAGGTAGACAAAAACAGACAACTTCTCTCACTACAATGAGGCCAAGCTTCTTTTTATCCGATTTCTCTAGTGTTCAAAGTGCCTCGTACCCCCCCCGCCACCTGGAATATGCATGACTGAATAATATATATTATCTTGGGGACCAGCAAAATATTGTTGTCCTTGATGAATATTGGTCATTCCCCCCTCTTCCTAAAGCTCTAAATGGCAGAAGACTCACTGACCTCCCCTGTTCTTAGGTAGGCGGAATAAAAATGGTCAACCTGGCCATATTGCCAAAAGTGATCTCCCAATTCCATGAAATCTCTTTCAACATACCCATGGCATTCCTCACAGAACTAAAAAAAAACAGTCCTGAAATTCATATGAAAAAACGAAAGTCCCAGAATAGCCAAAGCATATCTGAGCAATACGAACAATGCTGGAGGCATCATGCTACCTGATTTCAAGTTAAACAGGCCGCCTCAGACTGCAAGTATAAGGTGGCCATCGCAGTTCATCCCCCAGGCTCCTCGTGGGTTGAAATGGCATTAACAAAAGTGTTCCTTGTGACTTACAAAATGCAACCTCATTCACCTCGGAGGGGCCGTAGTCTATAGCAGAATGATTGCTGTTATTCCACATATTTATTTATTCTTTTTATGTTTTTATTGGTGCATTGTAGTCTCACATCACAATGAGTATCAGTTTGGTGTTAACATATATGCACACAGCTCTTGGTGTCCCTCCCCCCCGGGCCCCCCCACATATTTAATTAGCCACTTTTGGCACCAAAATTTTTTTTTTTTTGCAGTACTGGGGATTGAACCCAAGGGCATTCTACCTCCGAGCTACAACCAGAGCCCTATTTTTTATTCTTTATTTTGAAACAGGGTCTCACTAAGTTGCATAGGGCCTCATTAAGTAGCTGAGGCTGGCTGTGAACCCGGATCCTCCGGTCTCAGCCTCCCAAGTACTGGGATTACAAGCGTGCGCCACCACACCTGGCTACCAAAATATTTCTGATGCATCATTTTGTACTTTCACTAAAAATGGAAGTATTTACAAGAAAAGTCACATCACATCTCATGCTTATTTTAATCTATCCAACAACTCTGTATCACTGTCAATAAAAATTCCGTATTCCACAGTATCACAGATGGAAATACTTTGCATGGTGAACAGAGAGAAAGGAACCATTGCATACATATTCACTTTGTCTCTACCTCTGCCATTCACCCATGCATGCACCCATCAGCAAAAGGTTTATTCTAAAAAGAAGCCAACTTTCGTTTCTGTATCAAATAGAGCTTGTAATCATTGAGCATCTGTGTGAGTGTGTGAATTACCATTGTCTCTCCAATTCTTAAAAGGCAACAGGCATTATAGCACATCACAGTCAACTGAAAGCTTCCAGAGGCAAGACCAGAAGTCCTCTCTCCTTCCGGGGAATGTTAAATAACAGTGGGGTGTTATGACTTTCAACAGTTCCTGCAGAGATTCCAAGGAGCTCAGGACTGACCCTCAGAAGCCCTGCTTGCTCCGCCTGCCTGTAGCATTAGCTGGGTGTCTACAGAGCAGGCTAGAATGCTGATGGCATCGATGAGCCATCTTTCCACTTTCCATCAGACTACAGAGTCGAAGGCAGCCTCACAGATTCTTCCATGAGCAGATGTACTCTGCAGCCAGCAAAGCACGGCTCACTTTCTGGGTAAGCTGTGGATATGATTAATTGCAAAAGGAAAATATAGGATCAGCAATTTCACTTCCATGTGACTCATAGCTAAATGTCTTCCATTTTCAGTTGTCTAAGTTCAAGAGTAAAATCTAAACCCCTAGCCGGGCGTGGTGGCACACGCATGTAATCCTAGTACTTGGGAGGCTGAGACAGGAGGATCGCAGGTTCGCAGCCAACCTCAGCAACTTAGTAAGTCCCTCCGCAACTTAATGAGACCCTGTTTCAAAGAATAAAACAATAGGGCTGGGGATGTAGCTCAGAGGTAGAATGCTCCTGGGTTCAATCCCCACTACTGCAAAAAAAAAAAAAAAACTAAATCCCTAAACTTTGCATGCCAAAAAATGGATATTTTTTGTCATCACATATTGTATGTTTTTCTAAACTGTTGCTTGGATAGGCTGAAGAGGCTTTCCAATGATATCTGTGTATTTAAAAACTGTCTCAAATAGTTTTACGTTTACTATAATGCTGTTTCACACATAGAAGGGACAGCGTGCATAATTTAGCAAAGCTGCATTTGATTGTGTCGCTTGTGAAAATATGTTTATTTAATTGAGGAAGTGACTATATTTTCATAGACTTGGCTTATTATTTTTGTTTATGAATAGATGAACTTAGTATATTTATCCTTCTTTATAAAAAATATGTAAGGTTTTTAAGTGCCATCTTGGCATTCTTTTCTTCTCTGCATTCCCATAAAGGGAAGCTAACTTTCTCCTAATTACAATCTCATTAACATAGAAGTGATTGTGGAAATGTTGGCCTGTGGCCTCAAATCCCTTTTGGGGACTGTGGCCATGCATGGTGACCACCTGTGCCTAGAGTCCATTTGTACCACAGATCCCTACCATTTCTGTCCCAGGAGTATTTTAGAGATTTTAAAAGGAAAGAATTTGAAAAGTTTCAATAATTTGAAAAGTTTCATTTACCACTGGATATCTATCCTCCAGATAATCCAAGCTGATAGTAATACCACGGTCACCTGAGAACAGTGTGGAAGGACCAATGGGTGGGAGACTTCAGGGTCCAATTGCTGCTTTGGTTCCCGGGCCCACCAAGTGCTCCCTTGGGATGGTTCAGGGAGGTCATTTGTCACCCCTAGGACTGTTTCTCAGCCAAACAAGGGGACTCGCTGAAAGGGTGGGAGGAGGATTAAAAATGACATGAAGGGGACATACCCAACAATACTATCATTTTATGACAGCAAATGGGCCATTAATCTTTATCAAAATGTAATGAAGGATTCATAAAAATATACACTATAACTGTAGCTGGTATCTTAAAGCATTATCTTTAAAATTAAAAAATATGGAAAATTTTTGCAGACACAAGACTGACTATAACCTTCTGAGTTTTATTTCAGTGCGTGGCCTGGGGAAGAATGTTTATGGCTGAAATATTTGGTCATATGCTTGGGAGAGTAACCCATCCCAACTCATTTTTTGGGGGGGTCAATAATAGCTTATCACAATTTGATACCCATTTATTATCTTTTTAAGTCCACATCTAGTGTTCTGTCTGGTCATTCTGAAATATGTTATGAGGTTTCTCCAGGGAAACAAAAGCCCTTCCAGTGACTCTCATACTCTGAGCATCTCCCACTCTGGGATATAACACACTTCTTGTTCTCTTGAGTTACCACATCATAGTTTCTAAAGTTCTACAAGTTTTAGGTATTGCTCAAACTGCTTTGTATAAGTTTCTTTTTTCTTCTCGTATAAAAAATATGTTCTAACTGAATTTTGTTAGGTGGTCGATGTAGACAGATCTATTTTAATCACATTTTACCAGAAATCAAAATTATTATCCTGCATCAAATTCTGTCTAAAATATACACAACATAAAGTAATATATAAAGGGTGGAAAAAAGGTGAGTTGAAAATTCTTGCTCAATATGAAATTTTTTAATTGTTTAAACAAATTTTTTTGCTATCAATAAATATTATTCATGTGATTTAACAAGTTTTACTGGCTACCAAGGCCAAATGAGGTTTTGCACCTTAAATTCCTCTGGTCTCAAGGGTAGGAAGCTGGCAGGATGAAGAGAAGGTCCTTTGAGCATGATGAGGTTGGAGCAATGTCATGGAGAGATGCCTGATGACCCGTGTGGGACCGGATTCCATGAGCTGAAGCAGCAGACGCCAGGCCAGGCTGCAGGAACAGGAGGGTAGAGGGAGTCATGAGATTTGCACTGAAGTGTGCACCCCAGTGCTGTGGTTAGAATGCATCCTCCCAAACTGAACCCCCAATGTCACGGTGTGTGTGTGGGGGAGGCAATGAGAGGTCATGAGGCCACGAGGGGCCTCATGGAGGGATTAATATTTTCTACCAGGACAGTGGCATAGTTCCCATGGGAGTGGATTTGTTACACAAGTGAGTTCGGTCCTGTCTCACTTTCAGGCCCTTGGCCTCTCTTGTCCTTCTGTCACGGGGTGATGCAGCATGAAAACCCTCCCTAGGTGCCAACACCATGCTCTTGGACTCCCAGCCTCCAGACCTGTGAGCTACACAGTTCCCTATTTCTTGTAAATTATCCAATCTTAGGTGGCTAAGACACGCCCCTCCCCTTAAAATTCATATGTGGCTGTATTTGCAAATGGGAACTTTCAGTAGTTAATTAAGGTTAAGCAAGGTCATAAGTATGGGGCCTTAATCTAGGAAAACTGGTGGTCTCATATGACATGAGGGTTGTGTCTACAAAGAAGAAAGGTCTATGAGGATACAGGAGAAGTTGGCCAGATGCAAGCCAGGGAGAAGGCCTAGGAGAATCCAACCCTGCAGACACCTCGACCTTGGTTTTCAACCTCCAGAACTCTGCAAAAATAAATCTCTGTTGCTTAAGCCACGCAGTGTGTGATATTTTGATTATGGAAGCTCTCGCTGACGAATACAAAATGTGAACAAGGGGATTGAGTTATAAGAATATTGGCAAAATGAGAAAGATAAAAATAAAATGGTAGCTAGATGGTCTCATCAGTTTAGCAGAGATTTTGTCTTAGGTTATAACTTTCTTTTTTTGAAGGGGGGGAGTTGTTCATGTTCATTCTATTAGTTGCTTATTGTTGCCAAAACAAATAACCTCAGATGTTGTGGCTAAACACAGCATCCTACAGTGCTATAGGTCTGGAGTCCAGCACAGTTGAGCCCAGCTCGTTCTCTGCTTAGAGTCTCCCAAGGCCATTATCAAAGGGTTGGATGGATTATGTTGCTTTTTTGAGGATCTGGGGAAGAATCTGCCTCCAGTCTCATTTGGGTTGTTGGCAGAATTCACTTTCTGGGGCTCCAGGGCTCAGGAAATGGCCCTGTTTCTTTCTGGTTGACAGCTAAGACTCTTCTCTCAGCTCTTTGAAGTTATGAGCATTACTCGTCACGTGTCCCTTCCATCTGCAAACCAGAAAAGTTTCATGGAGTCTTTCTCATGCTTCAGATCTCTCTGAATTTCCTTTTCTGCCTCTTATCTCCTGCTTTTAAGATTTCATGTGAGGCTTAATAACAGGTTCCGAAACACAGGTAGAAGGAACAAATCCCAATGCATACCTCAATAGCCTATATACTGTATTTCAATAACCCATTATATATTTTATGAAGATCTACAAGACAGAAGCCCAAAGCCTCCAAATTTGAAGAAAGGACAAGGAGAGGGAAGTGCTAATTATGTTCATTTTATTATTTTTCAGTGCACACTGTATGCATGTGCTGAAATATCAAACTGTACTCCACCCATGCTGATATATCAAACTATTCCATTATTATGCATGACTAATACATGTTAATCAAGTTTTTAAATTTAAAATATAGAGCTGAGATGATTAGATTTACCCCCACCTGATTAATCCAGGATAATTTCTCTGGTTTATACTCTGTAACCATTTCAATTGCATTTGCAAGATCTTTTCTTTTTGTCATATAAGATACATATTCACAAGTTCTGGGAATTAGGCTATAGAACTCTTTGAGGGAGCATTCTGCCTGTAACGTTCATATGTTAAAAGCTCTGAGAAATAAAGATATCTAAGGAAGTAGCCGAGAAGAGTCTATCAACAAACTTTTTAAAATGCTTGAGGGGAGAAAGAATCCAGATTGCAAGTTGTCTGGTGGGCCTGAAATAAAGAATATATAAAGAAGTAGGGTGGTTGGATGGAGGCGGACAATGAGATAATTTCATTTCTATGAGCCTCAATTTTTGTTTTAATATAATGTAAAGCTGAAAACCACTAGGGTGGTCAGGAGCCTGAGTAAGATTTATAGAGATAATGGAAGCATGTCCAAACCATTCCTGTGGAAACATTGCTCCCTGTATAATTTCCTGGGCATGGGTTAGTTCTACTCATTATTTGTACTTTGGAAAGTAAAAATTGTTATTATACAAAAAGAGAGCGCCGGGTGTGGTGGCTCATGCTTGTAATCCCAGTACTTTGGGAGGCGGAGACCGGAGGATCCGGGTTCGCGGCCAGCCTCAGCTCTCT
>PVJS01016339.1:0-37611 GCA_004027185.1 Glis glis
GGGGGTGTAGCTCGGAGGTAGAACGCCCCTGGGTTCAATCCCTGATACCACAAAAAAAAGAATTTTTGGAGCTGGACGTGGTGGTGCATGCTTGTAATCCCAGTACTTGGGAGGCTGAGACCAGAGGATCCGGGTTTGCGGCCAGCCTCAGCTACTTAGTGAGGCCCTCCACAACTTAGCAAGACCCTGTTTCAAAAGTAAAGAATAAAAAATAGGGCTAGGGGTGTAGCTCGGAGGTAAAATACCCCTGGGTTCAATCCCCAGTACTGAAAAAAAAAAAAAAAAAAAAACTTGGAGCTCAGCGATAAAGCTCTTGCCTAGCATGCTGTATAGGCTCTGGGTTCATTCCAAGCACTGCCAAAATAAATCACTTGTTTTTCTTTAAGTGCCTGTCTCTGTACCTTTCCACTATTAAGACGGTATATAAGACCCAAATTCTAACCTTCCCATGAGTCATATTTTTCTTTGAGCTCTTATATGTGCATTAATAAGGTTGTGTGATTAAATTTTGTCTCCTCTTGCCATTCCAATGGTCTTTTGTCAGTTTAATTTGCAGACCCCCAGTTAGTGAATTTAAGAGGGTAGAGGAGAAGTTTCCCCTCTGAACATTATTATTCCATTGTATGAGTATATTTATTGTTTTATTTCTTACTTGTATTGGTATATTTAAAACTTTGTTTTTCTGTTGGGCATGGTGGTAAAACTCTCAGAAGGCTGAGGCAGAAGGATTGCAAATTGAAGGCCAGCATGAAGAATTTAGTGAGACCCTGTCTCAGAATAAAATTTAAAGCTAGGCATGGTGACGCATGCCTATAATCCTATAATCCTGGCACTTGGGAGGCTGAGACAAGAGGATCACAGGTTCGAGGCCAGCCTCAGCAACTTAGTGAGACCCTCAGCAACCTAGTGAGACCCTATTTCAATATAAAAAAAAAAACTACTGGAGGGTATAGCTCAGAGGTGGAATGCCCCTGGGTTCAATTCCCACTACCAAAAAGTAAAATTTAAAAAAGGGCTAGGGATGTAGCTTAGTGGTAGAGCATTTGTGCAAGACCTTGGGTTCAATCCCTAGTACTGCAAAAAAAAAAAAAAGACTTTCAGCTTTTGTCTCTGTGCCTGTTTATTTTTGCCTAGTTTTCATGTAATTTGTAGTCAGGGGTATCACATTATTTAATTTTGCTTAAATACTCAGTATTGTAACACTTGTGAAAGGTCTGCTTGATATTCCAACATAAAATGAGATTCATCAGCGGGGTGTGGTGGCCCACGCCTAATCCTAGTACTTGGGAGGCTGAGACAGGAGGATCGCAGGTTCCAGAACAGCCTCGGCAATTTAACAAGACTCTCAGCAACCTAGTGAGAATCCCTTTCAAAACAAAAAAATAAAAAGTGCTGGAGATAGAATGCCCCTGGGTTCAATCTCCAGTACCACAGGGAAAAGGAAAAAAAGGAGAGAGAGAGAGAGCTTCATCAGGCTTTTGTTCCCAGAGTTTTCTCCTGAGTACATCACACGCTGTGCAATTCTGTGCCAGTAACTGTGCAAGTGAAATGGCTTGGGAGGAGGTTGCTGACCTCGTAGTGGAAAGAACACTGTGAGTGCCTTAAAGATAGTCGAGATGTGCATTTTTGCTTCTTAGCAGATAATTAATGTGGTTCCCCCTCCCCCCTGTGGTACTGGGGAATGAACCCCAAGGGAGTTCTACCTCTGAGCTACACCCCTAGCCCCTTTTTATTTTTATTTTTTTGAACTAGGGTCTTTCTAAGTTCCTGTGCACTGGTCTTGAACCTGCCATCCTCCTGCATCAGCCTCCCAAGTATTGGGATTATAGGCATGTGCCACCATGCCTGGCTTTAATGTGAGCTTGTTGAAGAACTAGGGATTAGGTCTTCCTTTTCATTCTAAAAGTAGATTTTCTCTTACTAAAATGAATCTCACTAAGCTGTAAATTAGAGAGCTTATTCACATAGTGTCCTCATACTATCATAATGCTTCTCACTAACTGATAAAAGCTTTTTTTGTGGAAAATTCTGAAATGAGGGTGTCTTTTTTCAGTCTGGCCGGGACCTGCAACAGTATCAGAGTCAAGCTAAGCAACTTTTTCGAAAGTTAAATGAACAGTCCCCGACCAGGTGCACCTTGGAAGCAGGGCCCATGGCTTTTCAGTGAGTATAGTCCTGATTTCTCTATGATCATTTAAGCATGAAATGTAGTAATGTAACACCTTACAAGAATGGTAACAATCTTTTAAAAGTAAGATAACTTAAAAAATATAGTCTCTACAAGAAAGCAACTTTACTGGCTCTATTTCTATAAAACTGACATCTTAGTTAACATGCTTACAGTAATTTAACCTACTAACCTGTGTCTAATGAATCCGTCATGCAGTAATAGGAATTGCTTTAGGAATATCTTGGAGCCAAATATGTGTAGGTTAGTACTCTTGCTCAAACATTTACTAGCAGTGTAACTTTGAACAACTCATATAACTTCTTCAAGCTTAAGTTTCCTTGTGTAATAGGGAAAATAATCATAGAAGTTCTGTAGGATTTTAAGGAAATCTATGTGTATTACTTAGCACCTTACCTGGCATATAGAGAATAGTCAATAAATATTAGTTATTACTTAGAAAAAACTAAAGTAATTTAAAAGCATCTTAGTCGTGGTATAGACAATGCATACCACTAAGAGAGGGACCAAAGGAACTTTATTGCATTTTAAGTGATCTACAAAGAACTGGTATTAAATGTTTAGTACATGTCAAATTTGAATCTGATAAAACAGGACAGATTAAAAAAGAAAAGCACAAGAAGATCACAGGAGGAAACAGGATCTGCTAAATAATCTTTGCTACTTTAGGGACCCAGGTAGTAAAATAAGCTAGGCCAAGAAGAAACTGCTGGCTGTAAATAAAAACAAGAACCAAAATGCCTCCACGCGTCAAAACAAGTAAACAAGTATACCAAACAAAACAAAACCCTGGCCTATTGGTTAAAAAATGGCAGACATTACATTTCATATGGATTCGTTTACATAGTATCTGAAACATTTTCTATAAATCCAATTTTCAACACCAAAAAACATAGCCATTTAGCCAGGCACGATGGCGTGCGTCTGCAGTCCCAGCTGCTTGGACCACGGAAGATTGCTTGACCCCAGCCTGGGTAACATAGCAGAACCCTGTCTCCTCTCTCCAAAAACATACATAGACATGTATATATTTATTTATTTAATTATATAGTGCAGTTGGTCTTCCATATTTGTGGGTTCACATATATGGATTTAACTAACTATAGATTGAAAATATCTGAAATAAAATTGCATGTTTATTAAACATGTAGACTTTTTTGTCATTATTCCCTAAACAATATAGTATGACAGCTATTTACATAGTATTTACATTATGTCAGATATTACAATATATAATATTATTATATTATAAGTGAGTTGAGCATTCTCAGATTTTGGTATCCAAAAAGGTCCTGGAACCAATCCCCTGCAGATGCTGAGGGACAGTTGTGTATCTCTACCATGGATTAGGAAACAAAAGACCTAGGAAAGTTCTTATAGAATTGAGAAAAGACTTCCTTCTGCTTGGTTCCTTTATGACCTTCATAATCTTATATCTATTTCCATCAAAAAGCTATTTATTAAAGGTTTATTCTTTGCCAGACCTTGTATTGTCTTGCTTTTAATATCCATACCTTTTAATGAGCTTATCTCAATTGGCAGAGAGAGATATATTCAAACAAGCATACTATAGTACTTTAAGGCAAGAAATGCTATGTACTATATAATGCTTAAAGTACTATATATAGTACTTTAAGGCAAGAAATGCTATATAAATGAATATAAATGAAATGCTTTGGAAAAGGAGAGAAGGAAACAATAAATTCCTGTTTGTGGGGGTTAATTTGAAGAAAGGTTATAGAGGAAGAGATACTATAGAAAAGTTTCATTAAAAATATAGTGGAATTGAGCATATAAAAATGATCAAGATTTCTTCAGGTATATTAAAGAGCATTTCAGTTAGAAATAACAACATAAGTGAAAATCCACAAAGATGTTTAGCACCCAGCTAGTTAGAGAACAGCAAGCCATTTGGTATATTAAAATATATGATAGAAAATGGCTTACATTTCTTTTGAAGGGCTATAAATACTATACCAGGAGGTGTAATTTTATTTTATAAGGGGAACTTTTAGAGTTTGTAAACTGGGTAATATGGTTCTGTTTACTTTTGGGGAATAAAACTGGTGGTATAGAAGATGGTATGACTTGAAGGCAAGAAGACCAGTTAATTGAGGTGCCCAAGCAAGTAATAGGACCTCAGTCTTATATTAATATGAGTTTAAGGGGCCTGAGAGATCATGTAATGTTGTCTTTAAATTATCCTCTATGGAGCCCTAGCATGCCTCAGAAGTCACACACATAGAAAGGGCAGGGATGGGCATTTATGTAATGCTTTGGGCCCTTAAACTAAAGAACCTTAGATTTTATCTGCTATGAACATTGGTCTTCTGAATATAATTTTTGCTGAAATAAATGCTATGGCTAAAAAGAAGTTTGAAAGCCACTTAGCCTAATCTTTAGGAATATCTCATACATGTAGTCATACAGCCCTTCCCAGAATGCCAGAGAGCTATCACCTTGGTGAGTTTCCAGTTGATTACAGAATTCTCTTAGCCTGGAAATTGGGCAGCTTTATTAGTTCTGAAGTTACTGTATTCTGTACCCAGGAAATATTATACCATTTAACTTCCAACTTTGAGGTATCCACAAAAATTTCCAGTTCTGCTTTACTTTGTAGCTGAAAGGAATTTAATATGTATATACTAGTTTAGCATACAAAATCAAAGGGTGGATGGAGTCACAAGTCAGTTTTCAAGAAAAAGTCTTAGATATTGACATATGTTAGTTGAAAAATTGTATAATGAATAAACAATTCCCCAATGATGTCTAGATACTCCTTTGGGGATATATTTCTAATAAAATGAAGATATTTGTTTTGTGATTATTAGGATTTGTGGTTTGAAACTGACTTTCTGATTTGGCCAGATATTTTCAGAAGTTTGCATGGTACTGAGAGTCTGCTTCGACAGGTTCAAAGTACTCTTTCTTCATAAACAACCATGTCTTGCTTTTTTGTCTCTCCAGCTACCTTATTGAGCAGGGAGTGTGTTATTTGGTTTTGTGTGAAGCTGCCTTCCCTAAGAAATTGGCTTTTGCCTACCTAGAAGATTTGCACTCAGAATTTGACGAACAGCATGGGAAGAAGGTGCCCACTGTGTCTAGACCCTATTCCTTTATTGAGTTTGGTAAGTTTTTACCCCTTACTTCCCTATTAAGGGAATAAACATTATGGAGAAGCTGTTTGTTACACTGATAAGATATGGGTATATTTTCTCCCCTGGCACTTACTTACTGAAATTTTGGCTTCAGCCTCTTCTCCCATTCCATCTCTTTTTGTCTTTAGCTTCTTATAAGTAATGTTTTCTACTTTCTTGATCTTTTCTCCATTGGACTTATTGCTTTGTGTCCTTTTTGTTGTTTGGTTTGATTCTTCGCTAGGGTTATTTGTGACAGGGGCAGTGCATAAAGATCTATCTGATTGGCTGTAATACCTGAAGTCTTCTTTCCCCCAACCTACAGACACACACTAGCAGTAAGGCTCAGTTTTGTTTGTTTGTTGCTTTTTTTTTTTTTTTTTGGTAATGGAGGTTGAACCTAGGGGTATTCTACCTCCAAGCTACAGCTCCACCCCTTTTTATTTTTTTGTTTTGAAACAGAGTCTTACAATAAGTTGCCAGGGGCCTTGCTAAGTTGCTGAAGCTGACTTCAAACCTGTGATCCTCCTATCTCAGCCTCCCAAGTATTGAGATTACAGGCATGCATTACCACGCCCAGCTAGTTAGGCTCATTTCATGGAGATCAGAATTTGGAAATCAGAAAGAATGGTATTTTCTTTTAGTAGGATAAGATCCTCTAATTAAAAAAATATACGCTAGTGATGGGAGGAAAATATTTACCACATTTAGAGGTAGCAAGCGTGGGTGTCTATTTGTACAAGAATTATGGGAAGACTCAGTAACAGTCAGACCTGGTAAAGTATCTGATGGCAGTAGATCAAAAGAAATGTCCTCAGTACACCAAGTGGAGGGAGTGAAAACAAATAGGATCAAGCTACATTGCTGAAATTTTTAGTTAAAAAAATAGTTTTATTATCTTAGAATTTCTGAAATGTTTCAAGTTTGCTAGATAATTGGTTTTTGTGTGTGTGTGTGTGTGTGTGTGTGTGTGTGTTACTGAGGATTGAACTCATTGGCATTCTACCTCCGAGCTACACTCACAGCCCTTTTTCTTTTTTATTTTGAAACAGGGTCTCGCTAAGTTGCTGAGGCTGGTCTTGAACCTGCAATCCTCCTGTCTCAGCCTCTCAAGTACTGGGATTACAGGTGCATACCACTACACCAAGTTTAAGTGGGTCATCTTGCTTTATAGAAATAGCGAAACCCTCTCGCATTTTGTAACTGTAAACTCTCCAACTGCTAATTTATATAATTCCAGTTTTTCAAATTTTATTTTTGTGGACAATAACAGTCCAGTAAACCCAAGATAAAATAAGACACATGTAACTGGGCATGGTGACGCACACTTGTAATTCCAGTACTTAGAAGGCTAAGACAGGAGGATCACAGGTTCCTGGCCAGCCTCAGCTACTTAGTGAGGCCTGTTTCAAAATAAAGAATAAAAAATAGGGCTGGGGATTTAGCTCGGAGGTAGAAAGCCCCTGGGTTCAATCCCCAGCACCACACACATGCACACACACAAAAAATACTACACATGTGTGAGGGTCACATAGGAAATAGGTGGTACACCTGAATTAGCTTACCAGGCTATACATGGAAATATGAATGGGCCATAAGGGAGCCACGAGGTATGTTACCTGGGACCAGTAACACAGTAGTTATTGTTAGGCCTGAAGATAGAAGGGGAAAGAGCAATTTTGGAACTGAGAAGGAGAAAATTATAGAGGAAACCAGCTTGAGAGGAGAGTAACTTTTGATAGGGAAATGGTGCCAGGCCCAAGTGACTTCTCAGGGAGATGGGGTAAATTCCCAACACCACTGTCTGCTCTCCTGCTGCCTGTTGGGGCTCCGTCCTTGCCGACCCCGACAGGAAGCCAGGGGTAAGCAGCCCATTGATGGGCTTCACATGGGCCTGGTTTCCCAGTCCGAAAGCAGGGTGCAGAAGGGTGGAGAGGGGAACTAAAGAGGCAGATGAAAGGTGTCCAGCATGTAGAACTTCAGATTGTGATAAAAAATTGAAAATATTTTTAATGGTAAATCATTCTTCTTACACTTTTGAGAAATACAGACCTATGCTAAGGAAGAATGAGCCTGCATTTTTATATTGGTCTTTTGGGAAACTCCCTGTCACATGTTTGCTTTACCTGAAGTTTAGAATGGGGCGACATTGGGAAACTATATTAAAGAAAATGCAGTGTTTCTCCATTTTCTAATAATCATTAATTCTTCTGCTATGTTAGGCTATAATAATGGTAGTGTTGCCAGCATCCTCTTAGGGGATGTATAGAATTAAGTAATGAAACCAAATATAGTTTGAAATTTTCTGCTTTCAGCAAAGGTTTACTGTAGTGGGTAAACTTACTTTCTGTAAGGATTCTGATAGCAAATACTTCTAATTCAGAGGTGTTCAAAAGGCATTTCTCCTGAGTGGTCATCTAGTTACATCTTTATGTTTTACAAATGAAGAAATCAAAGCCCAGTTGTTGTTGGTTTTATTTATTTTTTTGTGGTACTGGAGATTGAACCCAGGGCATTCTACACCCCCAGCCCGATTTTATTTTTTATTTTTGAAACAGGGTCTCACTCAGTTGATGAGAGTCTCATTACTTACTGAGGCTGTCCTCGAACCTGCGATCCTCCTGTCTCAGCCTCCCACGTACTGGGATTACAGGCGTGCCCCACCGTACCTGGCTCAAAGCCCAGATTCTGATGCTCATTCCAAGCGCGTGATTAAAGCATGGACAGTGGCAGATCCAGGAATAAACTCAGAACTTGATTCCCTATTCAGTACCTGAGTGGACACAAAAAGAGTGGCTAATGGTTCACTTACTTCATCATTCTAGATACCTTCATTCAGAAAACCAAGAAGCTCTACATTGACAGCCGTGCCCGGAGAAACCTCGGCTCCATCAACACCGAATTGCAGGATGTGCAGAGGATCATGGTGGCGAATATTGAAGAAGTGTTACAACGAGGAGAAGCACTCTCAGGTATCTGAAAGCAAGACGAGCCTTACGAAGTGGTGGTTTTCATACCATAGGCAAAGAGAGCTTATTTTGCAGTACCTTGTATTGCTACCAGATTCTTCCCAGGCCTGTTCAGAATTCATGTCTCAGAAATACATTATAAAGCTTCCAGTATGATATATTTTTTCTTGGCATGATTAGTTTTTGTTGAGTTAGAACAGTGTAAAGGACTCATCCATATTAGAAGCAATCACTGTTTCTAAGAATTTACAAAATTATATACAGAAAGATTTGCAGATGTTATAGGAAATAAGAAGGAGAGGAAATTTTCAAAGATTGATTATATTGGGTTTCATCAGTAGCCTGTTTGGGAGACTTTACTGTGCTAGATCAATCTTTATAAAATGCCATTTTCATTCAGATTTCCCTCTGTTGAAAAACTTTGAAGTCTAGGACTATAAGATAAGCTCTAGTCTGCTCGCAGGTAAATTTTCATTCATTCAGTCATTGTTATTGAGTATTTATTGTGTGTAAGGCATTAAGTTACCTATAGTAAATGTTAAATTACAGGTAATTAGGTATGTATTTACCTGATGCTGAAATGTTACCCAGGTGTTAGAGATGGACATATGGGCTCTTTAAAGATAGTATTTTATGAGTTTTCTGTTTCACATACTTCTCTTTCTCACCATAGTGGTCACTAATACATTCCTTAATAAGTATTTCATGAATTCAGTCTTGCTGCCTATTGGTAAATGGGCTTTTCTTTATTATGATCTGCAAACTGTAACCTTTATGTTAGTTGTCAGTAGCTATTCCGGCATATAGTTTCACACTCTTTAAACATTAAATTTTGAGTGAGTTTATGTTTTTGTCATAGTAGACCTAGAGTAGACCTGGGATAAAGTAGACTAGCATAGGAATTTTTCTTAAATCCCAAATTTATATACCTATCAGTTTTTCAGCAGTGTAAAGGATTTTGCTGTTTGTTAAGAAGCTGATAGGCTGAGTGAAAAAGTACATTTCTACCTTTAAATAGCTTTGGTTGGGGAGATAAGAAACAATCTCACAGAATAATTAATAGTATAAGGGAATACACATCTCTTGATTATTTATTTGTTCTAGGTAATCTGCTAGGAAGGTTTTACATGTATCTTATTTAATCTTTCTAATAACTCCGTGAAGTGGGTGGTCTTACAGAAAAAGAAGTGGAGACCTAAGTTATGCAGCTTATTAAAATTCATAGTCCTAGTAGTACGTAGTAGAATTCAGTGGCCTCTCTAGAGTCCTGTCCTTCTTTGGTATACAGTAGCTTTACATGGATCTGTAGATCCTAAGAGCCATATTAATGTAGAAGGAAGTGGAGAAATGTGACCATGAAAGGTTGTCTGAATTTTGATAGATGAGGAACAAGTCTTTTTGTTTGTTTTTGCGGTACTGGGGATTTAACCCAGGGGCATTCTACCTCTAAGCTACACCCCAGCCATTTTTATTTTTTATTTTGAAACAAGGTCCTGCTAAGTTGCTGAGGCTGGCCTCCAACTTAGAATCTCCTGTCTCAGCCTCCCAAGTACTAGGGATTACAGGCATGCACCACCACGCCCGGCTGAAGTGTTTTAATTAGAAGAAAAAGCATGTCCTAGCAGAGCATGTTTGAGGGACAGTAAAGAGATTAGCCTACTTCAAAGAATGTTTTCTTCCTCTGTAAGCTTCTTCATAAGAATCAAACTTTTATACCTTTCTTCTTGATTTCTAGTTTTATAGCTAGTCTACATTGCATTTAAGACCCAAGAGTAAGTAGTTAATGTGTATTATTTCAGCGAAATCAAATTAGGCCCTTTTTTCCTACCTAACAGAGCTTTCTTTTAAGCTATGGCTGTGTTTTTCATTCAAAGATGTTACCTCTGCAAGACTGTAAATTCCACAAAGGCAGGAATCATGTATGTTTTGATCATTGTTATAGTCTCCATCACTTCACCTGGTTCCTGTATAATATAAATATTTGCTAAATGACTCTCAAAGCAGTAGCTTTGTCTTTATGATGTCATGTGTTTCCAAATGTTCCTGTATAGAGGAATTCTCTTTATTTCATATGACCTAATACTTGTTCCTCTGTCCAGTTATTCTTAGCAGGTTTAGAGTCATTTGGCAAATGTTTATTGAGCTCTAATTCTATGCCAGGTCCTGCTCTAGGTACTCACAATACAGCAGTAAACACAGTAAAAATCTGTCCAGTGGAGTGTATATTCTGGTAGAATGGCTAGAAAGGTTTCTTGAGCACAGTCACTGTTATTTCTCATCCCTGTTTTCTTTCATGACTAAGTTTTTTTCTTACTCAATTACTAATTCAGACATGGCTGTCATGCTTGTGTTATTTAGTAATCCCACATTTCTCAATCAAAACCAGACTCTTGTTAAGCAACTCCAAATATTCCAAATGCATTGAGGAAGAAAAGACAAGTTGAGGTTGCAAAATAGTTCTTCAAAAATTTAAAGACGTGAAGACGAGTGTGATCAGAATTCATTTACGTCAAACTGAGAGCTTGTTTTCATTATTAAAATATGCCCTGTATATTAATCTGACTTAGCTTGTGCCTGTCTGGCTATTTGCTATTTCTCTGAGTACTCAGTTAACAAAGATAACAGTATTGCAAATGTCATGGGGTAGAGGAGAGAAAACTTTGCAGAAAATGCTAAAAGCTTAATTTACTGGATATTGTGTTTTTTAGAAAAAAGAATACAGCCTCAAGAATTTACACATAATTTGGTCAGATAGTTTAAAAATGTATTGTAGAATTTACAGCACTTCAGTATCATGAGATAATCAGTATATGCAACCTTCCCCTTAAAATAAAAATGATAGCCGGATGTGGTGGCACATGCCTGTAATCCTAGTACTTGGGAGGCTGAGACAAGAGAATTGCAAGTTTGAGACCAGCCTCAGCAACTTAGCCAGATCCTGTTTCAAAATTAAAAAATAAACAAGTATGGGGGAGCCAGGCGTGGTGGCACATACCTGTAATCTCAGTACTTGGGAGGCTGAGACAGGATGATTGCAGGTTCAAGGACAGCCTCAACAATGTAGCGAGACTCTCAGCAACCTAGGGAGACCCTGTTTCAAAATAAAAAAATAGGGCAGGGGGTGTGGTGGAGGTAGAATTCCCCTTGGTTCAATCCCATCACCACAAAATGAATGAATGAATGAATGAATGAATGAATGAATGAATATGATAAGCCAGGCCTAGTGGTGCATGCCTGTAATCCTAGTACTTGGGAGGCTGAGATTGGAGGATCACAGGTTTGATGTGAGCCTCAGCAATTTAGCAAGACTGTGTTTCAAAATAAAAAGAGCTGGGAGTATAGCTCAGAGGAAAAAAAACCTTTGGGTTTAATCCCCAGTACCAAAATAAGAAAATGACAAAAAAGATAAAAAATAAAAATGATGATTTAAGCTTCATGGTTGTTTGTTACCATGCCATTCATTTTGATTATTTTAATGCCTTTGTATTTTTTCTAATATACCTCCTAGGACTAATTAATGTTTTCCTTTTTTCCTCTTTGACAGCATTGGATTCAAAGGCTAACAATTTGTCCAGTCTGTCCAAGAAATACCGCCAGGATGCGAAGTACTTGAACATGCGATCCACTTATGCTAAACTTGCAGCAGTAGCTGTATTTTTCATCATGTTAATAGTGTATGTGCGATTCTGGTGGCTGTGAAGTAGTGAATCCAGTCACTGGTAAGGGAGAACCTAGAACCCAGCAGGTGTATGTTTTCAGGAAGCTGAGCTCACAGGGGTGTGAATTAGAATCCAAATGGAACTTCTTCCTCTAACGACCTTGCAAGAAAAGACATATCCTGAAAATGAAAGAGTACGCCTCATTTAATGACGCTTCACCCTATGAGGAAGTCTCTTTGGGGGCAGAGGCTTTCTCTGGGTGCTAAGCCATATATGTTAGGGAACAGTAGATTGTCTTACTTTGTTCTTCCCCTCCCAGTACGTTTTTAAACCGCACTAACTGGGTATTCTCATTCTCTAAAGGAGCCATCAGTGAGATTTAAGGTAGCCAACCTGTGCTAGCAACATTCTGAAGTTCCTTCAAAGAAGGCGACCCTTTGGGAAGTTTTTTGACTTTAATCAACATTCCTTTCGTCGGTGACTTTTGTGATTTTCAGTAATCTGAGTTTTAGATGTCCTTTCAAACAAGACTCCAGTATGTGAAGGTTAATTGCTTTGCTGCACAGGTCCCGTCTGTTGGCCCCTGTAGGAGTTAACCTTTGTTGTTTTCCTTTTATGATATTTTGCTTATTGCACAATTGCTTTAGGGTTAAATGAAAATGTATTAAGATGCCTTGAGATTATATAGCACTCATCGATTAAGAAGCTAAAATTTTTCTCTCACTTTCTTTTTTAACAAAAGGCTTAAATTAGTTTGGGACATTAGTAATTTTATTTTTCCGTGTTTGGTTTATATTAATATAAAAGTAAGTATAGCATAGGCCCGCCCCAGGCCCCTGGCTTAACGAGAAGAAAGGCCCAGCTCAGAACCGCAGCTGTGTCTTGCCCACTGTACTTTTCCCTACTCTTTGTTTTTCTTCTGCCACAATTTGCTAACATTTAAAAAATTCCCTGTTCCCAGTAGTTTCATGTCCCATAAACATCCTCTCAAGATATTCTCAAATTTCAAATTGGAAAATGTTGAGCTGTAAAGTTAATTTAATTTAGAATCTTTGCAGATTAGCTGCTCAAACTACTAAATACATTTACCTGAGAAAGTGTCTAAGAGGGCCGCATTCCTGTTTAATTTATGTAAATTCTCTGAGAATGTGCAAGAGATAGATTACTCTTTTACAGAGGTTCTGTTAACCAATAAAAGTACCTCTGATTTTTTTCCCCCTTTTTTGCTCAGGGATAATGGGGATTTCCTTTTACCTTCTGAGGTGGAGTTTTTTAAATGGGGCAAATAGGCCTTTTGAATATCATCACAAGGGTCTACAGTATGACCTATAATTCCTGCACATACTGCAAATATTTCTTTAAATTGTACATGAAAATGAGCCAACTTCTTATATCTTAACATCTTTAGAAATAACTTTAACTAGTAAGCAGTTTTATAACCTAAGGGATCCCTAGCGCTACTGTCCTGATTCCTGGTAGAGAAAAACAATCTTATTTCTTATAACAAGGCAAGTAAAAATGCTTATTTAATTCCTGATGTTTTATAGAACTAGAATATTTCTCTTTCTATTATGGACTTAAATCTGCCAATTGGAGTTTTGTGCATGAAATACAAAGTTACTTTTATAGAGAATAAGTGCTTTTAAGTCCCTAAAAGGCTTATCCTTTAAATAATGAAATTGGAAATAAGAAACCTTTGGAAGGCTGAAAACCTAAGTAGGCGTGCCGTAGCATTTGGTGCATCTGTAGGCATGGAGAGTGGCAGCTCGTTGTGGAGAGTTGCATGCTGCAACCTAATGGTCAGCAATGAAATAAATACTTATAGACCGTTCCCTTCAGTGTGAAGTGTTGTTACCTAGTTATCTCATGTACACATATTATCCTTTCTAGGTACATTTCCACCTAACCTCAGTGGACTGATTAAAAAAGGTGTGGGTTACTGATGAAACTGAGAGAACAAGACTTATAGTACAGCCCCTTTTGTTGTTTTCTGTTGTACTGGGGATTGGACTCGGGGTGTTCTCCCACCAAGCTACATCCCCAGCTCTTTATACCTTTTTAATTTTGGGACAAGGTCTTGTGAAGTTGCCTGGGCTGGCCTCAAACTTGCAGTCCTCCTGCTTCAGCCTCCCCAGCCACTGGGATTATAGGCATGCACCACCACACCCAGCCCCTTTTGTTCTTAATAGGAGGTAGGAAGATCTAACTAGATGCAATAAACAGTAGCCAAACAGGCTTCTAAAATAGAATGTGGTGAATACTATATGGAGTTATTGGAGACACGTTAAGAAAGGACACCTACTGTATTTCTAGAGACAAAAGAGAATGGCGCATGCTAGGCAGAGTCAATGGCATGTGCAAGGCACAGAGAGAGTGAGGCCCACTTTGGGAATGTAATCGCTCAGTTTAGCGAATTAACTCAGGCCAGGCACAGACAACTGAAGAGATATGAAGAACTAGACTGGTCTACTGTAATAAAGGGACTTGTCTACCATGCTAAGGAGTTTAGACTTTAGATTTAGAGTTTCAAATGACCATTTTGGCCACCGCGTGAAAGACATATTAGAAAGGGGTAAGATTGGAGTAGGGAGATGAAACTGAGAAGTTATCTAAGGCAGAATTAGGCCAGTTTCAAATGATTCTCAAGAAAGGCGTGATCAGAGGTATCGGATAATAGCTATTACATAATACTTTGTTTTGTTTGGAGCTTATTTAATAATTGTCATATTGACCAAACCTTTTGATTTTCACACCATTCTATGAATTAAGAAACTACAAAACATACAGCTGTGTTAAGTCATTTGAGTTAAGTCATTTGTCCAAAGTCACAGAGCTAGAGTGTTGGAGCCAAGATTGAACATAGGCAGTTTAACTCCAGAGTCTGTGCTTTTAAAAACTACTATACTGTACCATCAAGCAGTCAAATAAAATAAGTACCAAAAGATGTGTTTTGAATTTAACAACCAGATACTTAATCATACAGGCAGAAGTGGTTCCAGAGAGCTGGGAACAGAAGCCAGATTGCAATAAATTGAGAATTATGTGGCCATTAGGAATTGGAAATGTATAATGCTCTCACAAGTAGCTGCTTTGGGTTATTGTGACACTGACCTTCATGGCTTGTTTTAATTAAGCTATCTCAAATATCAGTTCAGAAATATTTGGTACATTGTACACACATCTGGCTATTTAAATGTCTGTAACAGTGGTTCTTAAGATTTTTGAGAAATCTTTGAAAACTTGATGAAAGGTATGTGCCTTTACCCCGGAAGAAAATGTTTGTGTTTACATGCATACCAAGTATTACATACCATTTCAGCTGTTCAGGGACCCAAAAGCCTGTTCATGACCTAGTGGCCCATGATCCCTCAATAAAGAACTCCGGGTATATAAGATGTGGAGCTCAAAGGGTAAGTGCACAGAGGCCTCAGCTCTAGTGAGTTGAAAGAATTTTAGTTTGAACTAACTTTTTGGATAGTTGTATTTTTGAAAAACTGTGTACAAAAACATTTATATCAAATAATATTTCCCTATAGTGCATTCAGAGATGTGGTCCTACTGAAATTTTTTGGTTGTTGCAGATCCTCTAAGTCACATTTAAGGAGTTTGAAATTTATATTTTCTACTTTTATTAGTAGTAAGTCTTCTTACAAAGACAGTTTAAGAAGGAATCTCTTCTGTACACATAGAATTTAATAAAACAGGTATAGTAAAACATCTCGTAATTTAAATTGCCACCTTATTGGGAGTTTTCACTATTATATTAGGGTTTGAGTGTTGGTGGCCACACAATTAAGGCTTTTGGTTATTGTATTTAGCACAACTGCAACTGGCTGCGTCCCATCTGGTGGTTTTGTTGTTTTGTTTTTTTTTTTCAGACCATTCAGCAGGAAAACAAATAACTGTGGTTGTGCAGATATTACTCTGTAATTGCATGTTAACTAATTAGACACGATTGGATTTATATTGTAACTCCCCCCCCAATTGTACTATGTATGATATAGTTTGATATGGAATAAGCAAATTAAATCTCACATCCTATTCTTACCATTACCATCAGGCAGTGTGAACACAACAGGTAAAACTATTTCAGACAGTCAGTAAATTCTTAAAAAGTTTATTTCAAGTGCTGTAACAATCCATGTTTTAGATTAGAAAACTCAATGGAAGTTGGATTTTCATATAGTTATACACACTGGACTGATATTTTTCTCTCGTAACCTTCATTTATTGAGCAATAAGTATTGGACATTTTATATATATTATTATAAATTTTATAACCATTTTTTTGCCCAAGTTCACAAGTTGAAATACTTAAGATTCAAATCCAAGACTGCAAGACACCTATTACTAACTACCCTCTTTACTCCTAATTAATGGTGTAGACATGATTGTCTTAAGCATTTTACTTTGTCCTATTATTATTAGAATGCTTAATTTTGAAAAGTTATGTATACTTACAATTTACTTTTATTTCCCCTTTTAAAATTGGTTTCTTTCATCATTTACCCCTTTATTCTTTTTAAATAATGTTTGCTCTTTCTCACCCTTGGCTTATGATATATCTTTCCTCATTTTATTTGCCCCCTTACTTTTTCATTTAGTCTCAGTGTCGATTCAGCACTGCCCTTCCTTTCTTCCTTCTTTTTGTGTATGTGTCTGTGGTACTGGGGATTGGACTGGGAGGGTACCTTTAAGCTACACCACCACCACCACCACCCCCCCAAGCCCTGTTTATTTTTTATTTTGAAACAAGGTCTTGCTAAGTTACTGTATGCTGGCCTTGAACCTGTGATCCTCTTCTTTAAGCCTAATTCAACAATTTTCTATATCTGATTCATTAAGAGTTTAGCAAAGTGAAAATTTAAAAAAGTAAAATCATCCCTTTTCCCTATGTCTTTTTACCCATTCTCTCCTTTTTCCCTCACTTCCTTTTACTTTAATTCTTTCCATTTTATTTTCTCTTTCATTTCCTAGATATTTTCATTTACACGTTAAAGTAATATTGCAGCTTTGCTTCTGTAAATGAGAGCTTTGAAATCAACCGAGTCTTATATTTCCTATTTATATTTAGGCTATATTTTATCTTACTTTTGACTGATTTATAATATACTCTGTACTCTCCTTTTATTCAGCTCATATTAGTTAATGAAGATATACACCTGCTTTAAGGAATCTCTTTGTAAAAGATTTCAAACAGTGCAAGATTTCAAGAAACAAACTCTTCTGTATTTAGGGTTTCAAACAAATATATCCGTCTGTCTTCAAACTCGAATTCCAGACCCACATTTTTTGCTGCTTATTGGATATCTGGTTTTGAATATCTCATAAATACTTCATTACATCTAAAACTTGCTATCATCTTCACTCCATTGCTCGCAAAGATAACTTGCATTTCCTACTGCATTTCAAATTTTTAGGCATCACCCACTCCCCTTTACCTGAGCTACAGTTATGAGTTGCCTTTGATTCCTCCTTTTCCTCTTTGTACCTCTAACTCAACTGGCAACCCAGATCTGTTTTTCAAAACCTCCAAAATATTGCTCACCCATCACTTCCTTTCCAGCCTTTCACCTTGGGATGGAGCACTTGTTAACTTTAACATGGACGCTTGCTGTAGCCTCCTTACTACTTTCCTAATACATGTCCCTCTTTTATCCCAATACTACCACAATACCAGAAAATTTCCAAAAGAGCTAATCACATCCCATTTCCTATAGAATCAAAGTTGGCATAGTCCAGCCCACAACTTGCTATACCCACTATACCACATTGCAAACTCATCTCCTGCCACTTTGCACCACCTCTACTTTGCTTCAGTCACACCAAATAATCTAGGCTTTTCTAGCCAAACACTACCTTGTGCCTTGGCTCCTTCTGTGCCTTCTCTCCAGAATACCTTTCTGTGTACCTTACTCCCATCTTTTTCCCTTTAAGCCTGCTAAAGTTCTCATCTTTCTAAGACCTAGCTCAAATGTCTACTTTGAAAGCCTTCTTAACATTCCCACACCCTCCTTCCGGCTGACTTGGCGGGAGGTAGGGTTTCATCCTCCCACAGTAACTCGTTCACATTCTAGCATGGAATCTACCAATTTAAAAATAACAGTCGGTGTGTACTTGTTTGTGTCCCAGATGGTATGCCTTGTGAGATCCCTGAGGTGGAGACCATTTGTTATTCATATGTCTGAATCCCTGGCACTCAGTCCAGCGGCTTGCCCATTGGACATACTCAGCAAGTATTTGCACAATGAATACATTGACTTGCAAAAATTTACACATACTTTTTTTGGGAATAACAATTTGAATAAAAGGAGAAAACAAAGATGGGTAAAAAAAATAGTATAGGTCTAGTAAAGGAATGTGGGGGGGCACATTAAGAACAAGTCAGAATAAGAGAGGACCAATAAGAAGTTTATATAGTGAACACTGGAGAAGAGGACAAATATAGCAAGTGAAATTGATTCTTTGGAGCTGAAACAATTGAAAGGTAAGGGAGTAAAGAAGGAAAGGAAAGGAAGGCAAATTAGATCAGAAGAAACAGCACAAAAATAGACCAGCAGACCTCAGGCTGGGAATATTTCCATTTGACCATCATGCCTATAGTTGCTTTTATGTTGTGTAGGTAATATTTATGAACTTTTCATATCCATTAACTACTTACCAATTTTTAATCTGAAAGTGATTCCAGTTCAGTAATAAATATTTTGACCATTATACCATTTAAGGTAAATATTTTGCCATGCTAAAGTTTAGAAATTGGTTTAAGGCTCTTTTGACCTGATGGGAGTTGCACCTGCTAAACCACTCCCAGTTTTGCCTTGCAGGTTGTGTGGATGGGCAGTGAGGTATGTTGGGCCGGTCAAGCTGGGACAGGCAGTAAGACCAATAAAAGGACTGACGCTTATATCTGTTGGTACGGCTTTTCTTTAGCTGCTTGCACTAATATGTTGAGTGTGTTTACTTACTTAGAACTTGACAATAAAAGTACTTTGGCTTTCAAATTAGATTTTCTTTCCTTTTCATCTTTTTGGGTTTTTTTTCTTCCATTTTTCTCAATCTCAGTATTCTCATAGCAGAGTTGGGACTTATAATTCTGCTTTCTAAAGATTCTTTAAAAAAAAGACTAAGGAACTTCTAAGCCAAAGTATAAGGGCTTCTACAGCATATCTACTTTCTTGTGAATTTATATACATTTCGTATTTGGACTACAATCACAGTATAGCCTTGGTAGAATCATACAGAGCAGTATATTTATTTTTGTCAATTTTTTGAACACTGTAGTGTAAAGTGGATATTGCTAGAGAATGGTAGAGATTTATATGAATCTGTAACAGACATTTTGCTCACGTCACATGCATGCAACAGGTGAGTAGAAAGCATTGAACTGTCGAGGGGCTCAACTTCTAGACTCAGCTCACCACTCTAGCAGTAGAGCTTTAAATAAGTTACACAAGCACTGTGCACCTCAGTTTCCCCCTGTGGAAAAGGGGAATGACCTGCTCCACCTACTTCCCGTGGACTATTAGAGGATAAAAGCGGGAATGGCTGCAAGGATTTTCTAAACCTTGAAGTGGTCTGTAACTATACCATACTGTGTCACTATTATGACTGTTATAACTGTTCAAGAAAAGCACTTGTGACCAGTGCAGTCTTGCTTATCGCTCTGGAAACTCAACACCCAGTTCCATAATTCTCTTAATATTGACAGGGCAGTTTCCCTGTGCTGGTTATACCAGAGTATTTAGGATCCTTTAGCAGGATCCATTTCTCAGGCCATAACCTGATGCTCCCAGAAGAGGGCAGCAACACTCCAATCCAAAGGCTTTGTCGCTTTCTTAAAGCTTCTGAAGTTAACATCTTCTTTTTTGGGAGGGGGTACTGGGGATTGAACCCAGAGGCATACTACCTCTGATCACCCCCAGCCTGATTTTTTATTCTTTATTTTAAAATAGGGTCTCACTAAGTTGCAGAGGGCCTCACAAGTAGCTGAGGCTGGCTGTGAACCTGTGATCCTCCTGGAGAGTAGCCTTTTAAAAATGATAGTCTTGGGGTGAAGAAGTAGCAATGGTAGAGCGCTGGCCTAGCATGCGCAAGGGCTGGAGTTCCATCCCTAGCTCCACACAGAAAAAAAAGATGGCCTTCAGGTGACTGCTAACTCAAATACCACAGCAACCATTTACTCATTTAAAAAATATTTTGCCTTTTATGTGCCCTCTGGGAAAAAATTTCTTTAATTTCACTTTAACCATTTAGCTTATATATCCAGAACCCCCTAGCCATGTTTTCCCACTTAACCCCAGATTTTTAGATGTCAGTATTAGTTTTGTGTGTGTGTGTGGGAGGGGGTACTGGGGATTGAACCCAGAAGCAGTCTACCTTCGAGCTACACCCCCAGCCTGGTTTTATTTCTTATTTGGAAACAGGGTCTGGCTAGGTTGATTTACGTCTCACTACTTGCTGAGGCTGTCCTCAAACCTATGATCCTCCTGTCTCAGCCTCCCAAGTACTGGGATTACAGGCCTGCGCCACCATGCCTGACTAACATTAGTTTTTAAATAATATTTTTTTTGTAAATGGAAGATAAGTTGCTAAGGTCTGATTTTTCCAACTTAAGATGTCTAAGTTCAAAGAATGATTCTTTCATTATTCAAATTTGTCAAAAAAATCTTTGTGCTTTGATGTGTTGAATCATCTTGAATGACATCAGCTAACATTTGAACTGTTCTTAATAGTATATAAGGTACCTTCATAGACATGTTCTTGTTTGGTCCGCACTGTAGCCATCAGAGGCTGTAACCACTATCCCTGTTTTATGGATACATTTTCTCATCTGTAATCAGAATAGTAGTTCTTTACTTGAGGAGAAGAGTGCAGGGGGATGCCCCCTATGTCAAGAGGGCCCCAAAGGGTGAGTAACTTTTTCCTCATAATCAGTGCTTTGTAAGAGCCAATTCTGAATGTGATTTTTTTTTTTCTGTCTGCTTTATTACAAGATATGGGATAGGAAGGCTTTTAGTTACAGTTTTTCAATTCCTTATGCTTTTACCAGTTCATTTCTGGCTTTGCTCTTTTGGAAACAAACAAAAAAAAAAACCTACCCTGTTTTCCACTCCACCCCCTCTACCACCACCTCCAAGTCATAGTCCTCTTTCCACTCCAACTAAACCTCTTCCTGTTCTTGAGAATTACATCACATTCTTGGCTTAATGTAGACCAACACCCCCACACTGGTACCAGGGAGCATGCGGGCCCTTTATTGGTTGAAAGTTCTTGTTTAGTGAGCATGGAATAAGTCACTCACTTCCTGGCTTATAACCCTGCCTCTGGAAAAAAGATACATATTCCTCAGGTTTTAATGTATTTATAAATCCCCTTCACTGTAGTCATAGTCGATGGATGAGATACATCAAGCAGGACAGTGTGAAAGGCCATTTAGGGTACAGGGGTGTACACCTTGCTGAATGAGCTGGTTACCCTTGCTGTTCCTAGTTCTCATTTCTATTTCAGCCCAGTCTAGTCTGGCATTGACTCCCACTGTATTGAAAGGGCTTTTCGCTAAGGACACGAATGCCCCCCCCATGTTACTAAATTCAGATGATACATCAGTCTTTATCTTACTTGACATCTAAGCAGCACCTGATGCTACTGACCACATCCTCCTTGAAAGACTCGCCATCTTCCTTTGGCTTCCATGCACTGTTATTTCTTTCCTACCTTAGCCCTGGATCTTCAGTCTCCTCTGTAAGCTCCTCTTTCTGTATAAACTGGTAAAGTGGTGTTGGTTTTTCCTGAGGACCCTGTTCTATGTCAGCCTCTTTTCCCTTACATTCCCTGTGAGAGATCTCATTCCTTTAATGGTATTATGAGGCCTATATGCCAATGGCACCTAAATCTCTTATCCCCCTCAACTCTAAGTTCATAAAATCAGCCGCTTCCTGGAACTTCTCCAGTTTCCTCCTGAAACCCTATCAGCCAACTCACTGCCTCAAATCAATTCCTGCTCCCTTGCTCCTTACCCAAATCTATGCTGCACCATCTGCCCAGAAACCTGGGACTAGGATTTATCCTGAATTACTCTTTTGCTCACCTTCCGCATTCACTCAGTAGCCAAGTCCAGTAAAATCTCCATCTTTGAATGTATCTACTGCTCCCCATTCCCATCATCACGCCTGGCCTAAGCGATCGCCACCTGTGTGAATTTTTGTTCCCCCTTTTGCTAGTTTCCTGCCTTCAGTTCTTCTCCCCTTGGGTCATTTTCCACCAGCCACCGGCATGTTCTTTATATAAATGCAGTTCTGATCAATTCATTGCTTCTGTTTAAAACCTTTTAGTTGCTTCCTGCTATCCTCAGAATAGAATCCAAACTTCTCAGTGTGGCTCAAGCCCTTCATGATCAGCAACCTTCCAGCAGTCTGAGCTCCACTCACCGGACTCCTGTGTTTCAATAAACTCTGCTTCCTCTTGCCTCTAGACCATCACAGATGTTGTTTCCTTTGCCTGGAACATTTTACTACAGGGCCTTAAATGTATTCAGACTGAATTTTACCCTCAAATGATCGTTGATTTTATTCCTGAATCAACTGAACCCAGATACATAATTTTTAACTAATTCTGGAAATAAAATCATGATTTCTATGAAAATATATTTGAACTAGTTAATTTAGGATTGACTTTTGCCATGGCTAAATGTAAACTGGAACACATTTTTTTAATTGTACTGGAATGTTTTCTTGATTGTTATTCATCATGACATTCTGTCTTTGGAATTTTTCTTCCTTTCCAGCTGGCTCCTATCACTCTCCTTTCTTACCTCTCCACCCTTACCCTCTGGTTGCCCTACACTTGCCCCTAGATGGATCCAGTTTGTATGCTGTGGTAGCTGCTGTGAGGCTGTGGTTACTTAGAACTGCTCAGACTGCAACAGGAAGGCATTGAATCGAAAGCAAAGGGGAGGAAGCACAAACCGATACCCACCACAAAGCTGCTGTGTGCCCAGCGTGACCCACGCCGCACCCTCTGATGGGAAGTCTGGTGGAGGAGGAGAAGCCGCAGAGTTTAATAAATCATCAGCACACCCTAATCTTCCACTTCCTTTGATCCAGCCATCCTGGGTTACCATGAGTATCACCAGGTACTGGCCTAAGAAGGTGGGTGGTAACAGAAAAGCCATGAGAAATGTAGAGGCTGGGGGAAGGTCCCTGAAGTGAATGACTGTGGACCCTTTGCCTCAAACCTCGTGCATAGTCAAGTCAAGCGCTGAGCACAAAGATCCAGGCTAGAGTTTCTTAGCTCTCTGCCTGTGTTGATTCTCAGATGATGCCTTCCATGTTCCTCCAAATACCTTTGCTATCTATCTGAAAAGCTGCTTCTAGTAGTGGCCAAAACCTTTTATTTCATGACTAATGATAAACCCCCTTTGAGATATAGTTTAGAACTTTAAATTTACACTTAAATAATACACTGAAGTATAAATGACTATTTTCAGATTCTTTCCTAACTTCAATGGAGGGAGGAGGACATGGAAGAATCAAAGACATTTCACTTCAGTTATGATTTTTCCCGGGGCTTACCCCATTTATATGTGTTCCCTTTGCTATCAAAGGAGTTACTCTTCAGCAGCCTGCATTATAGAGGGGAGGATGGAAAGTGTGGGGGAAATATGTAGTAACTAAATCTAAATCTTAAACATGTGGAAGGTTGGGAACTCCCCAGTAGAGAGCCTCACAGTGGCTCTATAATTCACTACCTCAGAATCGGGAGGTGAGGGCTGGGCTCTGCTGTTGCAGCTGGGGAGTCAGAACAGAGAATAGAGGCGACCATCTCCGTCTGAGGGAAGGTTGCTTTGCTTGACTGGAAATGGGCACTTGCGTCTTTAGAGTGCCAACCTCACCCGGCAGATAGCAGAACCGGAAACACTGAGTGCAGCTGGGAGGGGAGAGAACGTGCTGTGTCCCCGAGCCCTTCAGTTCCTCACTGAGCTCTGCATCACACCTCTGTCCTGCAAGTGGCCAGCGCTGACAGAGGAGCATTGGGAAACATGACGCATGCCTCAGGCCTGCCATGGTCGGCTTCTGTAGTCTCACCAATGCAGATTTTCCAAGAGCTAGATCATCACTGAAGCTTGAATGGAGGAATGTTAGGCATTGTGATAGGAGGTGAGGGAAATAATTCTGCAGTAGAGGGACCTCCTTTTCTCCCAAGGCATCTTTACCAGTGGCAAAAATGTGTTCTTGGTTTTAGCAACCCCAACAGTGGTGAGCTGGAAAGGCTCTCATAAATGAGAGAATGGAATATGTTTTCAAATTCCGCTGCCTCCTTTCCTCTCTCCCTTTCTTTCCTACCTGCCTTCCTTCCCTTCCGAGAGGAAGGGAGTGTGAATGGAAGTCCCTTGAAGCTCAGAGAATGCCACAGACTTCCTCAGTCTAGGTTCCTGCCCACTTTCTCCAGTGGTCAAGGACATTGCTCAAGTTGTGTGCAGTAATTATGCATGCTGGAAATTGCAGGAGTTGGGTGACTGCACTCCCAGGTGCGATCTTTCAAAGGCTTGTGACCTGACTGAATATGTCACATTCCTTAGCCAAGGAAAAAGTACAAGCACAAAGAGAGGCAGGCAGTGTAAGCTGCTGCTTAAAAAAAAGTTATGAAAGAAGAAAGATTGGCTGCGGAGCATGTGCAAAGAATGGATTTCATTTTAAAACATTGGGAGAGGTTTGGGTATGTTTATATACTTGAGGAGAGACAGCCTAGTGAGAGATCTTAACAAATCACCTCATACCTAAGCTTTGATACCCTCATCTGGGCGGGGGTGGAGATTTCTATGAAGATTTTAAATTTAAACCATCTGTGCAGTAGTGGCACATAGACTGCAAAACCCTTTACATGTTAAATTTTGTAACTATTATCCTTCAGTGACTGTCCAGATGAGTAAGCCCTGGTCACAGCTGTTCTGTCTCTGCCTCTTCTCCCCTGTGTGACAGGGCTGTCAGGAAGAGACAGGCCTTTGAGTGGGAGGTGCTAAGACACTTAGAGAAGAGGCCGCAGTGCTGTGATTTGTGTCCTGATGGGCTTTGAACCTTAAGGGATGGTGTGTGTGTGTGTGTGTGTGTGTGTGTGTGTGTGTGTCTGTACTACTAGATGAAGTAAGTTACCATTGTAATTCTCATTTAAAAAAACAGACACATGTCAGATCCAACGAGTTTCTACAAAGCTCCTATTTAGGAAGAATGTTTTTAGAAATTCAAATGTTGCTATGGTGAAACATACCCATCTTGAAAGGCAAGGGGCTGTACAAATACGATACGTGAACTTCTGCTTAGACAAAGGAACAGTTTCTTAGAAAGTTACCTAATGTTAGTCCACAACTTTGTAGAAAGGGTTAATCTCATTTTTCTTTTTTTTTTTTGGCTATTTGCCGAATCGCAATATCATTTCACTTTGATATAAGCTTGGCAACGACAATCACAATTCCTTTTTCCAGTTGGCCACAGTGCTTGCCTGCTTTTGCCAAATAATTCCTGTTAGCTATGCACAGCACTATGCAGTCAGCAAATCAGTGGAGTCTTCCTCCTCTCAATTATTTGCATTGTAGCTTTGCTTTGAACCACACCACTCCCAATCCTACACAGTTACAGTCAGCTTATCTCAAGATTTCACTTCTCCCTTTTTTCTCCCTGTCATACCTGGTTTTCCAACCTCAACATGATTTGTGACTTTATTTCTGGGAGCATCTCTTCACCAATTCCTGATTCCCATTCTCCATCCTTATTCCAGCCTCCTCTTCCTCTGACCCTTCTGCACCTCCAGCTTTTATTATTAGCAACCCTTAGGCCAGTCCCATAGCATGCTTCTTCATGCATTACATGAACAAATTTTTTGAGGTCAATGAACCAAACAACCTGGTATCTTTTTTTCAAAAGTGAATAAGAAGCTGCTTCTTAAAAATATTGAAATATAATTTATGTTATATATTTACATGTTTCAAGCACACAATTCAATGGTTTTCAGTATGTTTACAGAGTTGTACAGCCACCACCACAATTTATTTTTGAGTATTTTCTTCATCCCAAAAAGAAACCTAATCTCTGTTAGCAGTCACTAATCATTTCTCCCCCACCCACCCATCCCCTTGTGTCCCTTAGTCTTAGACAAACACTTCTCTACTTTCCGATTTTATGGATTTGCCTATTCTGGACATTCTACACAAATGGCATCACTCAATCTATGGTCTTTTGTGACTGGCTTCCTTCACAGAGCAGAATGTTTTTGAGGTTCGTATATATTGTAACATCTATCTGTACTTCAATCTTTTTTAATGCTAATAATATTCTATTGTGTGGATCTATCATGTTTTTTGTTCATCCGTTCATTAGTTGATGAACATTTAGCTTGTTTCCACATTTTGGCCATTATGAATAAATCTGCTATGAAGAGTTGTGCACAGATTTTCATTGCTCTTGGATATATACCTAGGATTAAAATTACTGGGTCACATTTTTAGTATTTTGCAAGACTACCAAAGTTGTCCAAAGTGAACGCAGCGTTTTGCTTTCATACCATCAGCATATGAGGTTTCTGGTTTCTCCACATCCTCATCAACAGTTGTTATTCTCTGCCATTTTTATTATAGCCATCCTAGTGGGTGACAAATGGCATCTCATTGTGCTTTTGGTTTACGTTTACCTAATGGCTTTTCATGTGTTTATTAGCCATTTGTGTCATTTCTTTGGAAAATATAATCTTTTGCCTATTTCTATTTTTATTTACTTATTTTGCAGTGCTAGGGATCAAACCCAGTTTCAAGCATGCAAGGCAGTTGCTCTACCACTGAGCTAGATCCCCAGCCCACTGTCCATTTTTATTTTTATTTTATTTTTATTTATTTTTATTTTTTGCGGTACCAGGGATTGAACCCAGGGACATTCTACCTCCGAGCTACACCCCTGCCCTTTTTTTATACTTTATTTTGAAACCGGGTCTCACGAAGTTGTGGAGGGCCTCACTAAGTAGCGGAGGCTGGCCGCGAACCCTGATCCTCCGGTCTCCGCCTCCCAAGTACTGGGATTACAAGCATGCGCCACCACACCCGGCCCACTGTCCATTTTTAAATTGGATTGCTTATCTTCTTATGATTGAGTTTTGTGTGTGTGTGTGTGTGTGTATGTGTGTGTGTGTGTGTGGTACTGGGGATTGAACCCAAGGGCATTCTACCTCTGAGCTACACCCCCAGCCCTATTTTTTCTTGTTTTTTTTGAAACAGGTCTCCCTAAGTTGCAGAGGGCCTCACTAAATTGCTGAGGCTGGATGCGAACCTGCGATCCTCCTGTCTCAGCCTCCCAAGTACTGGGACTACAAGCGTGCACCACCATGCCTGGCTGAATCGTGTTTTTTTTTTAAATATTCTAGACGCAAATCTGTTATCAGACATATGATTTGCAAATATTTACTTCTGTTCTATGAGTTGTCCTTTCAGTTTCTTTCTTTCTTTTCTTTTCTTTTTTTGTAGTACCGGGGATTGAACCCAGGGGTGTGCTGCCTTTGAGCTACACCCCCATCCCTATTTTATTATTTTTTTTGAAACAGGGTCTCACCAAGTTGCTGAGGGTCTGGCTAAATTGCTGAAACTGGCCTTGAACCTGTGATTCTTCTGTCTTCACCTCCCAAGTACTGGGATTATAGGTGTGCAACACCAAGCCTAGCTCAATTTTTTTTATGGTGTCTTTTAAAGCACAAAAGTTTTTAATTTTGATGAAGTGTAACTTAGCTGTTTTTCTCTTTTATCACTTGTGCTTTTAGTGTTGCATCTAAGAAATCATTGCCTAACCCCAGGTCACAAAGACTTATTACCTAAACCAAAGTCACTAAGATTTCATATTCTTCTGAAAGTTTCATAGTTGTAGCTTCTACATTTAAGTCAATGATCCACTTGGAGCTAATTATTGTGCATGATATTAAGCAGAGGTCCAAATTGATTCCTTTGTAGGTGGATATCCAGTTATTTCAGCACCATTTGTTGAAAAGATAATTGTCCCCTATTTAATTGTCTTGACTCCTTTATTAGTAATCAGTTGACCATAACAGCTAGTGTTTGTGATTCTCAGTTATTTTCCACTGATCTGTGATGTCTGTCTATGCCAGCCTCATGCCGTCCTGACTACTTTAGTTTAACAGTGCATTTTGAAATCAGGAAGCCTGAGTCCAGCAGCTTTGTTCTTCTTTTTCAACATTAGTTTGACTATTCTGAATCTCTTGCATTTCCAAATTGTAGGATCAGCAGAAATTGACAGGTGAATCCTAAAGTTCATCAGAAAGTCCCCACTTCTAATAAACAGTTTAAACACTTTTCTTTCATATCTAAGGTAAAATTGGATAAGGGGCCTGAGCAGGTATACTTTGGAGTTAAAGGGGGAATAGATCCTTTGAAAAGGGGACCAAACTGATGGGGAATGGGAATACAGGAGCCTAAAAGTTTGGTAAACTTCCCACCCTGGTGAGAGGAATGTTTGTTCAGAGGCGGCAGTTTGATCTAACACCAGGGGATATTGTGAAAGATAATTAAAATTTTAAAGTCCATTGATCTCCCCTGAAGGAAAAAAAAAGTCTCTAAGTAAGCTGTATTGGTTTGTTGATTCAGATTCTCATTCAACCAAGGGAAGCAGCTGGCCCTTTCTCAGAGCTGTAAGACAAGGGGGAATAAAAAAGAAGTCTCTGTCCTTTCTCACCTCTCTCTCTGGCCAGTCTAACCTTTGCCCATCTTTGTTCCCCTTCCCCTTTATAGGCTCCCGAAAATGAGAGTGAGGAGAGAGAAAAGTGGGGAAGGGAGTTAGATGCTGGATCTAGGAAAGGGGATCTGGAACATTTAAAATGAAAGGTCCCTAAGGTGCTGCTGCTGCTGCAGCCTATTTTGTAATAGAACAATATGTAGCAAGGGTCACAAGCGCGAACACATTCTTCGACTCAGTAGTCCAACTTCTGGGAATTTATCCTAAGGGAATAAGAAGTGCAAGCACTGAGTGAGACTGTGAGTGAGAGTGTTCTCTGTAATAGTGCAAGCGGGAACAACCTCAGTCTCCAAAATAAGAGCGAGTTTTGTGACATCATGGCGTGTAAAGAGGGGAGATTGTTATGCTCTGCGTGTGAACAGACGCCTTGAATTGCATCACCTTTCACTGCATTCTTTGCAACTCCAGGCACAGGTCATCCTCCCTCACCTGAACGGCTGCAGTGGCCTCCACACTGGGGTCTCTGCTTCCTGTCTTGTTCCCCACCTCCAGTCTACTCTCAGCTCAGCACACGTACTAATCCTTCAGAAAACTTCGATGTGCTGCCCGGCATGATGGCGCACGCCTGTAATCCCAGTACTTGGGAGGCTGAGACAGAAGGATCGCAGGTTCGCGGCCAGCCTCAGCAACTTAGTGAAGCCTTCTGCAACTTAGTGAGACCCTGTTTCCAAATGAAAAATAAAATAGCTCTGGTGGTGTAGCCTGGAGGTAGAAGGCCCCTGGGTTCTATCCCCAGTACCACACACACAAAAAAAGAAAGAAAACTTCCAAGGCTCTCCTCTCATTTATTCATCCCAGGCCCTACCTCATCTGGCCTCCATTACCTCTCCGACCTCATCTGATACTGCTTTTCCTCTTGCTTCTGCCCCAGTGACTCTGAGCTCACTCCTCTGCCTCAAACTCCCTTCTCCCAGATATCCACTGGTTTCTTCCCGCAGTGCCTTCAGATCTTGGTTCAAATGAAACAGGTGAAACGTTCTTTCCCTAATCATCCTATTTTAAATTGCTATCTCCCTCCAGCCCCAGCCCCAGTGTTTCCTACTCCCTGTCCTTGTTTGTTCTTCATCTGCATCTGCCACTTCATCTGATTTATTTGGTTTATTGTCTGCTTCTCCCCTGTGTCTGTGAAAACAGAGACTTATGCATGTTGCTTACTACCACATCTTCAGTGTCTCAACTGTGCCTGGCATAAAAGACCTTTTTGATAAATATTTATTGAATGAATAAATAGAATAAATGCACCCATAAAAGCAATAATTACAAAAACTAGGTCATTGTTTTGAAAGTGGAAAAGTATATAAAGTGTGATGTACACGGTGGCATTGGTGACATGGTGTGGTATGTAATCTGGGAGCTGCAGGTTGGGAGAGAGCTGGTTCGACTCCTGACTTCACCACTTTGTAGTTGGGCGAATATGGGCAGTGTACATCACTGTTCGGTTTCATTATCTATGAATTGGCATGATAATATGTCCCTCATAGTATCATGGTAAAAATTAAATGAGAAATGCATGCAAATACCTGGTATATAGTAGGTGCTCTATGAACATTAACTCTCTCTGTCCTAGAGATTATATATTCACTGTAGAAAAAGTGTAAATAAATATGTATCTAAAATACCGGGATTATGCATTTTTTACATTTTCTCTTTTAATATTCAAGCCCTCCCTAAGCATGGATATATGTGAAGTGTGTAAGACTAGGACTGAGCAGACCTGGGTTCTGGGTTCACTTTGGACACTTACAGTGTGACATTAAGTCCTAACCTCTCTGGACCTGCTTCCTCATAAGTAAAATGAAAAGATTGAATTTAGCAATGTTTAGTCCCATAAATGCTTAAAATTCCATGATTAAAAAAGGCAAACCATTCCACCTGGTTTCGCCCCACTTCAAGCCCAGCCTTACTCAGATGTGCTGGCCAGATGTTTTTAATCTTAGGCATAAAAGACTCTATTCTTTGGTATTTGGAGGCCAAAAGAAACTGGAGAGTTTTTTTTAAAAAGTACTAAGCTTTCCTTCTCTCTGATTCTTAAATAGCTACATGGGTATTGCTCAAACTTAAGAAAATATGAAAAGAAAAACAAATACTGTGCACCTTTGGGTTTGAATCAATTCTGTGAATCCTTAGCCATGAAGGAAAGTGTATTTTTTGGTTTGGTTTTGTTTTTTAAGCGGCGTCAGCAGTTCTCGGTTGTAACTATAACCTTGTACCCACATGGCTGTGAGCCGGAGCGAGGGAGCGAATGGCTGGCAGGGACCGGCTCAAGTCTTGCCCGGCTGTGGAAAGCTCCGCAGCTTGCTTTTCCTCACATTGCTACACCAGGGCGAGGAGAGGAGGATGTTTGGGTTTACAGGCTGCTGGCCACGGTCAGCAGATTTGTAGCCCTGGCTTCACTTCCCCGAAAGGAGGTGGGTGTCAGCTTCCCTGGCCTCCTTCCAGCAACTGAGCCACAGAGGATTCAGATAGCCCGTCAGTTTCAGGGCCCTGAATTTACCCCGCTGAAAACTGAAGATCTCATTTGGGAGGGGTCAGTTAAAAAATGACCAAACTACCAAAGGAAACAGAGAGTGACCACAACAGAAACTTTCTCCACAATGTTTCTTTATAATTACCGACCCATCCCACCAGGGTGCTGGCCTAAGTCCCCATCCACTCCCCCCGTGAACCCCACATGGCCCTGTCCGAGTAAGCTCTCCCTGACCTGAGGATCGCCTCCCTGTCCACATGCCTCTGCCTCTCCCCGGAGTGTGGGGAGACTCCAAATTGCAGAGCATTTTGAGATTGAGTTTAAGGATTGACGGGCAAGAAGACCCTTTAAAGATCACTTATTAGAACCCCATTAGGCTGAGTAAACTCAACCTAGATGATGTTCCCCACATCCAGAGCATGTTTGGGGCAGAACTGGCCTCCCTTTAACCTAGTGCACTTGCCAGATTACCATACGCTGTCGTAAAGGACTGAAAGTAAGGAAGTAACTTTGAAGTTCTCTTTCTCCACCTTTTCATTCTTAACCAAATCTCACGCTGTTGACCTTTAGGGCTATGTAGAAAAAACCTTGTGAACTTAGACTTGAGGACAAGGGCTACATCTTAGACTCTGTGTACCGTGCTCTTACTTCAGAGTCGAGAAATGTGCTCACGTTTCCTGTTTGCTCCTCCAGATAGCATCGCGACAGCAGCAGCCAAATGGGGTGAGCAGGACATGAGCTTTAGAGTCTGACAAGTCACAGAATCACACGGCTAGAAGGCACATCCTAGCCATGCAGACTTGTACAAGCAATCTACCTACCCTCAGACTTAGTTTCCACAACTACAAAATGGGATCACAGCACCTACCTCATTACATGGTCATGAGGATTTCACGAGGTGATTCCTATAATGCACACAGCACAGCAAAGCACTCAGCAGATGTTAGAAGTCACTAACAGTCCTGGAAGACATTTGTTGTTCCCCTTTTACAGATGAGGAAATTAAGGCTGAGAGAGGTGAAGGGCCACAGTCACACACTTGCTTAGCAGAGTTGCCACCGCTGAGTGTAGACAGTCAAGGGCCATGGGTCACACATGCCTGTCTGTATCATCATGGAATGGCATGTCAGTTATTAAGCCCTCACATGCTCACATGCTCGAGGCGCCAGGAATGGATGCCTCAGGGGTGAGGTAGGCTCTTCATGTGCAGCCTTTTTACCAAGCAGCCTTTGTACAGACACCAGCCAAAGAAAGCAAGGCTGGCACTATCTCTGGCCAGGGCCCAGGGGTCGCTCCCAGGGCCTCTCCTCTGGGGATGCTTCTTCGGTACTCTAAGAGCACACTGCTTACCCTGATCATAGAGTCCTCCTCACACTCGCTTACGTTACAGTACTTTTTGCTATCCGTCGATTCCCTGGTTGGAACAGTAGGCTCCAAAGTGGGGTGCCCAAAATGATACACTGAGGTATGGAAAGAAATATATGAACACTTGCTTCTATTTATTTTTAAATCTTAAACACAAGAAAATTCAGCCTTACCAATATTTTTAAATAAGTGCAGTAGAGAATATACAACTTATATGTAGTGATTGCAAGTGTGTGCTCATTGGTTTGTTATTTTATTTGGTACTGGGGAGTGAACCCAGGGGCATCTACCTCTGAGCTTTACCCCCAGACCTATTTTATTTTGAAACAAGGTCTCACTAAGTTGCCGAAGGTCTCTCTAAGTTGCGGAGGCCGTCCTCAAACCTGCGATCTTCTTGCCTCCCAAGTACTGGGATTACAGGCATGTACCACCACGCCTGGCTGTTTTGTTTTTTATTGGAGTGTCATGATGAAGAATCTGCTGGTATGAGCAGGGATTGTGTCTTCTTCTGATTTGTATCCTACCCTTTATCATTATCTAGCACTAAATGACCAATCCCTGATTAAGTGAATTTGGCATCTGTGGGAACTTGATTGACTTTCTTTGTTTTCCCCTCCTTTTGTCATGCATCTGACATCATAGTCTGTTAATAAGATAGTTAATAAGGCATACACTAGGCAAAAGAAAAGGTGAAAGTAAAACTTTGTGGAAGGATTCACGACACAAAGTCAGGCATGGAGCACTGCTGTCTGAGAAGTCAAGTGTATGAGCTTATTGAGTGTCTTCAAGCTGAGCGCTGCCCTCCTACTCCCTCTGAAAGCTGCAGAAAGCAACGCAACACCATGAGTGAGCCCGAGTCTTGGAGAAAGAAGTCCCACCTCCTCTGCTCTCTGGCCCCACGATCTTGGGCAAGGCCCCTATCTCCGCCCTCTCACTCCCACCCCCAGGAAAATAGTTCTCCATCTATAAACCAGGTGGTTCAAGTTCTGAAGGGTCGTTCAAGTTCTGAAGCAGCCCTGAATATAGACGAAACTCTCATTGAGTTACTCAGGCATTTGGGTTTTTCCAAATTTAACTTGAGTTTGGTTTTCTCTGTAAGGCTTTTGAAATAAATGATCTATAGGGACCTAGGTTTCTACTCTCTGAAGTGCAATGATTCTGACTAACAAAAGACCAGGTAGGAATGCAAGTATATCATACCTTCCCCCCAAACAAACTGGACACACCAAGTGATGCTTGCCTATATAAATGTATCACTTTTAATCCCATTGTGTTGTATCATTACAATGCACCAGTAAAATTATAAACAAATAAAAATTTTAAAACTTCAGGCATGGTGGTGCATGCTTATAATCCCAGTACTTGGGAGGCTGGGTCAGGAGGATCGCAGGTTCGAGGACAGCCTCGGAAACTTAGTAAGGCCCTATTTCAAAATAAAAAATAAAAATGGCTGGGGTGTAGCTCAGAGGTAGAACACCCCTGGGTTCACTTCCCAGCACAGCGCATGTGCGCACGCACACACACACACACACAACTCATACATACAACACATACATACACGCATACACACACAACACATACACACACGCACACATACACGCACGCACACACACACACACACACAACACATACACACATGCACACATACACACACAATGGGAATTTTTTTTGCGGTACCAGGGATTGAACCCAGGGGCATTCTACCTCTGAGCTACACCCCCAGCCCTATTTTTTATACTTTATTTTGAAACAGGGTCTCACAAAGTTGCAGAGGGCCTCACTAAGTAGCTGAGGCTGGCTGCGCACAATGGGAATTTTAAATCTTAAAGAGAGAATTGACGTTAAACTCCCTCTTTCTCTCCTATTTCTCCCTCTCCCCCACCTCCCAGTTATTTAAACTCTATACTCTGGGCATTTTCCCCTTTGTGGGCCCCAATGAAATATACAGACAACTTCCCACTAAAGAAGCTGAAAATGCCAGATCCTTATTTCCTAGCCTTCCTTGCTGTTATGCAAGGCACAGGAACTATACTAGATTTGAGAGCTAGTGGCCTCGATGACTGCTGAATCTGTTCTGTAGAGAGCTGCAGTAGATGCTGCAGTTTCCAGACGCTGCAGCGGTGATGGTTCCAGCAGCAGGGACCAGCATCCAGAACTGGGCTGCGCCAGGTGCTGGCAGGGTCCATGCAGCGGAGGCATTGGCATCTTCATGGGTTTGTTCTGGCTCTGTCACCTCTAAACCTGGGTCTCTAGTCCTCCTGGAAAGCCTGGGAACTACTCAATACCTTTAATAAATTCATTTTCTGCTTAAATTAACTAGAGTATGCTTCTGTTGCTTTTTTTTAAGGTATGTACTTGGTTACAAAAAAAAGAAAACGTGGTTTTTTCCTTCCCTTTCTCAACCCCTCATTTTCCCTTCTCCAGAGATAGACATAACTTCTAATTTCTTATATATTCCTCCAGAGATATACAGAAGCCATCTATCTATCTATCTATCTATCTATCTATCATCTATCAGTCTATCATTTATCTATCTATATATCATCTATTTTTTAAAGCCCTTGGAAAATCACCATTCACACAAATGAGGTCATTCTATACACACTGTTCCATACCTTGCTTTTAAATTTAGCAATACATATTGGAAATAATTTCATGTATATAAAGCTGCCTCATTCTTTTTTTTAATTTATTGGTGCATTGTAATCATACATCTTGATGGGTTTCAGGGTGGTAGAAGTATACATGCACACATCGATCTATTAGCCCTCCCCCACTTCCCACCTCCATTCGCTTCCCCTCCCTCCTCATGCTCAGCATAGTAGTTGACTTTGATAAGTTCGTGTATGTACATCCTGTGCGTTAGGGTGTTTCCCTCTTACCCCCTCCCATCTCCCTCAGTTAGGTCACCTTCTTTACTCATCTAGGGTTTTCTCCATCTTTATTTGGAGTCCCTCCTACGCCCTATTCTCCCTAGCTTCTGCATATAAGGGAAAGCATCCAACTTTTCACTTTTTGTGACTGACTAATCTCACTTAGCATAATGTTCTCTAATTCCATCCATTTCCCTGCAAATAATGTAATTTTGTTCTTCTTGATGACTGCGTAAAATTCCATTGTGAACATATCCCATAGTTTTGTAATCCATTCATCTGTTGATGGACAACTTGGCTGGTTCCATACTTTGGCAATTGTGAATTGTGCAGCTATAAACATAGATATGCATGCATTAGTCTGGTATTTTGGTTTCCATTCTTTTGGGTAGATTCCTAGAAGTGGTATTGCTGGGTCATATGGTAAGTTCATTCCCAGTCTTCTGAGGATCCTCCATACTGTTTTCCAAAGTGGTTGCACTAATTTGCAATTCCATCAACAGTGTATTAGAGTTCCTACTTCTCCACATCCTTGCCAACATGTTATTGTTTGTGTTTTTAATGATTGCCATTCTAATTGGGGTTAGGTGAAATCTCAAGGTAGTTTTGATTTGCATCTCTCTTTTTTTTTTTGCGGTACCGGGGATTGAACCCAGGGGTGTTCTACCTCCGAGCTACACCCTGGGCCCTATTTTTTATACTTTATTTTGAAACAGGGTCTCACTAAGTAGCTGAGGCTAGCTGCGAACCTGGATCCTCTGGTCTCCGCCTCCCAAGTACTGGGATTACAAGCATGAGCCACCATGCCCGGCCTTGATTTGCATCTCTCTGATTGCTAATGATGCTGAACATTGAAGAAATACACACAATTCTCACCTCTCCAATTATTTTATCAGATTTTAGCAATTTTGCATTGTTTTGACTTTCATTCTTTAAATTATGAATGAGGTAGAGCATTTTTCACATACTTAAAAATCACTTGTATTTATTTACATATGTATTCTACTTGGGTCCTTTGTTGTTTTCTATTAGATTTTGATCTGTTTTTAATTCTTTGTAAGAACTCCAAATTTTTTTTTATGTTTTTATTGGTGCATTGTAGTCTCACATCACAATATCAGTTTGGTGTTAACATACATGCACACAGCTCTTGGTGTCCCTCCCCACCCCGCCTCCCCCCCCCCGACATGTAGCACTGAATGATGTTGGTATAATATCATATATACACATTGTTTATGATAGTAATTCCATAGATTCACTTCTTTCTTGCCCTTCCCCTTCCCTTGTACCCCTTCCCTTGCACCACTGAGGGTTCTCCCTTGTCATTGATGAGTCCCTTTTGTGTCCCCACTACTCCCTAAATTGTGCATATTAATGAAAACATATGTCCCTTCTTTTTTTGTGATTGGCTAATCTCACTTAACATAATCTCCAGATCTTTCCATTTTCTTGCGAATGCTGTTATTTTGAAGAACTCCAAATTTTAAAGAAAGTACCCTTTATCACATTTGTTACAAATATTTTTTCTCTATTTTTGGTCTTCCTGCCTTGTTTGTTTATTGTTCTTTGCCTTGCATAATTTGGGAGGGGTACTGGAGAATAGGATTCTACCTCCAAACTACACCCCCAGCCCTTTTTAATTTTTTTTTTTTATTGAAACAGGGTCTCACTAATTGCTGAGATTGGCTTTGAACCTGTGATCCTCCTGTCTCAGCCTCTACAGGCGTGTGTCATCATGCCTGGCTGCCTTCCATAAATCTTTAATTTCAGGGAGACAAATCTGTCCGTGTTTGGGCTTAAGGCTTTCTATTTGCTTAAAATAGTTTTGGTCAGGAAGTGTCTCAGGGTCTCAACATTGGAGCTGCTAGTCTAGAAAACCAACACTTGAGACTTCTGGTTAAAGACAGCAGATTCAATACATGCATTGCGTTCCACTCCCTCTAGCAACCAAAATTTAATGGTTTGTTGGGCGTGGTGGCGCACGCTTGTAATCCCAGTATTTGGGAGGCTGAGACTGGAGGATCCGGGTTCGCGGCCAGCCTCAGCTACTTAGTGAGGCCCTCGGCAACTTAGCAAGACCTTGTTTCAAAATAAAGAATAAAAAATAGGGCTAGGGGTGTAGCTCGGAGGTAAAATGCCCCTGGGTTCAATTTTTTTTTTTTTTTTTTTTTTTTT
>PVJS01016340.1:0-20547 GCA_004027185.1 Glis glis
CTCCCTGGGTGTGCCCTGGAGCGTGGAATGGCGTGGACTGCAGCCTGGCCTGCCTGCTGCCTCCAGATGCCGCCCTGCTCTGGTATGTGTGTTCTGGGTAAGGCAGGGCTCAGACTTTGTCTTGGAGGCTGGAGCCTGCCCAGGGCTGGTCCCTCCCCACCCACCTCGTGCCCTTACAGCTCCCCACCCAGGCCTGACACAGGGACCTCCAGTCATCGGAGTCAGTCAATGTTTCTTGAGACAGGAACATTCATGGTGGGGAGTGGGGGAGGAGTTGGTGTGTAGAAAAGGTTCCTTCTTGCTCCCTCCCTGGGGAGGGGGTGGCCTGCCTAATAGGGTTCTCATGCAACTCAGTTCCCCCCCCCCCCCCGTTCTTCAACACTCACCCACCCACCTCGACATGGCAAGGGACACCAGTGACCTATATGGATTTGGACTTGAGTAACAGAATGTGAGCCTGGGACAGACCAGTGGGGTTCAGAGGGGGGTGAAGTGCAGGGACTGCTTCCAGGCGCACCAGTGCTGGCTGAGGACAGATGGTCACCAGAGCCTGGGCCTTGAGAGGGGACAGAGGATGGTGAAGGGAATCAGACGGAGGACAGCCTGCGGAGGGTGGTGGGGCAGAGCAGAGGACCTGGCAGCAAGAAGAATTAAAGCAGCCATCTGCATTCCCCTTTCTGTGAGGTTGGGGAGGTGAGCAGGAAGGTGAGACTGCTGGGCGCCAGGGAATCAGGGCCCTGATCAGCCCACAGAATCATTCAAATTAAAGATCAAAATTGTGCAAAGGTCATTGGTTAAAACCCAATTCTGACCAATCATAAAAAAAAGATAGAAAACCTCAGAAAGGTTTAAAAGCCCACTTCCCAAGGGCTTAAAGGTCACTTTCTTTCTGGGACCCCCCTTTGTGTGTGGGGGGGGAGCTGCTTTGTCCTCTATCTTTCCCTAGCCTAAAATAAACTTTCATATTTCTATACCCTTTGCTTGGTCCTTGGACTCCATTCATTGAGATCCATTGGACAAGAACCCTAAAAGGAAAAGACACCCCCGTTTCAGTGGTACAGGAGCCTGTCCTTGCAGGATTGCTAGGTAGAGACAAGAAGGGAGGCACAGAGAGGACAGCTCAGGACCTCCCCAACCAGGTCACAAAAGCTCCCTAGTAGCAGGGTGCAGTGGTGCACACCTGTGATCCCAGTACTTGGGAAGCTGAGATAGGAGGATTGCAGATTCCAGGCTAGCCTCAGCAACTTAGCGAGACCCACAGCAACTCACCAAGACCCTGTTTCAAAAGGGCTGGGGGTATAGCTAAGAGGTAGAATGCATCTGGGTTCAATCCCCAGTACCCCCCTCCCGCACACACAAAACAAAAACAAAAACAAACAAAAATGCCCCAAACCGGAAGCGTGTAGTGTGCTCAGGCCCTGGGGTCTGGGGGAGACAGCCTTTGGGGCCCCTTGAATGACATGAGGATGTGGCCACCATGAAGTTACCCGAGGCAAGAAGAAAACTATCTTGAGCTTTACTCTGAGCCATGCATGGTTCCACACATGGGTGTTACCCACGTTGTTTCATTTTTTCCTCCAGATGACTCGGTGAGGAACGTACACCTCACTTTTAGAGGAGGATCAGAGGGATAAGGGTCATAGCCAGTAAGGAGGGGAAGGGGTGAAGCCCACCACCCCACCTGCCTCATCGCAGAACAAGGCTAAGGAGAAGGGCCGGGACCAGAGTGCTGGTGTTTTATTGACCAGCCATTCCCAGGGGCCGTTCTGGAAAGTGGGAATGAGTTCTGAGCTGTGCGGCCACCATGGGTGGCGCCTCTGCCAGGCCTGAGCTGTGTGTCTCTGGGGCCTTTCCTCCCCGCAGGCCTCTCTCCCCAGACTGACAGCCATCTTGCCTTCAGGGTTAGCTCCAGGCCTGTTCCAAAGCCTTCCCTCTAGGGTGGGGCTGCCGCCTGAGCTGGCAGGTGGCCTGGGAGGGTGGGGAACCGCCTAGGGAACGTGGTGACCCAGGCGCCTGCCCTGAGATTCTGAGACACCAACTCAACCACAGGTGGAGAGAGGCAGGAGAGAGCCAGGGCTCTGCAACACGCGGGGAAGGAGCCGCCCGCTTCCAGCCTCCCTCCCCATTGCGCCCTCTCTGGGCCTGCTTCCTCATCGATGAAATAAGGCTGCGAGGGCTGGAGGGCCTGTCTAGTCTGTCTGATGGAGTTGGGACTTGGAGTTGGGGTCGCCGAGGGCCGCTGAGCCTTGGGAGATGCTGGGGAGAAAGGCCGCAGCACGCCATAGCCAGGCTTTTGTAGCACTGCTGCCCCCTCGTGGTGGCACAGAGTACCAGCACCATGGTCTCCTGGGAACATGACGCTGGTCCCTCTGCCTTCCCCAGCGGCGTGTGGACTTCTCCCCAGGACAGAGTGGGAGCACTCTTAGTGATCTTTGCCACCCACGGGCACTCTCAGGGCTGTGTGAATTCTGGGTGTAGGAAAAGGCAGTCACAGCCTATGCACAAGATACCCACAGCAATGCGCTGGTCATCCATTCACACACTCATCCTGCAGATGCTGACGGAGGCTCTGCAGCATGCAGGGGGCACTGTGCCAGGCCCGAGATCCTGAGGTGCTTGGCGCATCATTCCTGTCCTCAGATAGCCTCTGTCCACTGGGGGAGCAGACAGGCAAACTGCGGTTCTGGAGAAAGTAGTAGAATGTGGGGGATGCTGGAAGGCATGGCATATTGCATGAGTAACACTTGGAAGCACGTGGCCAGCAACCGCAGGGCCCTGTCTGGCTGTGGGTTCATCCTGGGCACGCAGGCCTCCAGGATGTGCCAGGAAGCCTTTGCCTTTAAGTCGGGGCTTTTCTCCCTGCAGCCCCTTTCAGAAGTGCTGGGTCGCCTCGGTACAGAATGGCTGGGTTTCTATCTGTGCGCACTACCCCGCTGCCCCCACCCTGGCCAGGGAAGAGCTTCCTTGTCCCTGTGGCCTCCTCTGTCTGCATCTCTCCTCCTTGGACCTGGTTTCCAAAGAGTGTGGAGAGGCTGGCCCCGGGGCCTCCCAGCCCCTGCAACACAGTGTGGGGCGGGTAATGGGAGGCCTCCGAGACTGGACTGGAATACAGAAGCCCGTGTAAGGCAGGATGCAGAGACGGCGAAAGCAGAAGTGTGTGTGTGTGTGTGTGTGTGTGTGTGTGTGTGAGAGAGAGAGAGAGAGAGAGAGAGAGAGAGGCCCAGGGTGAGGAGCCTGGGTGCGTCACTGTTGCTGGGAGAATAGACTGACTCAGTGGTGTTAGAAATAACTTTTCATGGCGTCTAAAGAAACAGCGTGTGTTTGAAACTTGCTTGGCAAGGCGATTTTACTTTTTTACAAAAAAGGGTGCCCCCAGATGTGTGAGAGAGCATGCCTCACAAAGAACCCGGTGGGTCTTATATCCCTAAGGCAAGGCTCCTCCTGCGCTGAACTCCTATTGGTTGAAGTTACAGCTTCACATTCTTCCTGGTCAGCTACAGGCAAGATGGGGGAGGGTCGACACCTGTAATCTCTTAAGACATGTTAATTTGGGGAAGGAATGTAGGTCCCTACCAGGTTACAAAATGGCCATTTAAGTGAAACTACCTCCTTTGACAGAAAAGATACAATTATATTCTCACAATTCCCCCCTCTTTTATTATACATTATTACTCTTTTCTTCAAACTTTATTAGCATACAGAGACTTTTGCTCTCAAAGTTATTTAACAAGAGACTATTTTGGTAAGCCATAGAGGATTGTTCAGTTAGAACTGTCTCTGTCTGTCCCTGGACTAGGGCCTTAACACAGAGGATTATACCACATCCTACTAGGATAACTTTTCCAAATATTATGAGAAGTATTATGATCGGAGTCATTATTTCTCCTTGCTTTCCCAACCATTGTTTTGTTAGGCTGGGGAAATTATTACCTATCCTTGAACTTTCTGCTAGCTCAGCTGCTAACACAGACAAACGTTGAACTATTTCCTGCATGACATCTAAGGTGTGGTTGACAACCTTCTGTTGATTGTAACATATATTGTTTACCCAATTTGCCTTTTTATTAATGGTGGACCACCAAAACAACATTGGTGTAAACCATATAGGTACCTGGTTTTTAGCCTCAAATTCATTGGGACCACCCCTTGAAGTTTTGATTGAATCTTCATATATACGAGGGTTTAATGACCCACTAGAGGGTGCCTCGCTTTGGGTTTGAAATGCCAGGCCGAAAGGAATTGCCAATTGTACAGGAGTGCAAATTCCACTCCAATTGGCAGGTAAACTCTCAAGTAGGGGTTCTCCACAATACCCCAGACATTTGCTCGGGCTACCGCCAGTGCGGACTGATTATCCAGCTCCTCAAAGGACCAGCATTCACTGCAGCCTGTAACATTTTCCAAGAACACTGACTGTCCCTCCCACCTTGAGAGGCACAAGGTATAGTTAGTATTTGGGACTGGAGGCTCAACAGTTTTAGGGGGCTCTTGCTTTGGACCCTGCACCACTGGGAACAGGAGGGATAGGGTCTTATAAGACTTCTCGCCCTATGCTAGATTGTCCTGAAAGAGGGCTATCATAGATCTTATGCCCATTAGGTCTGAGTTCCGTCCAAGTGGAAATGGTACCACCTGAGTTTTTGACCTGCCTAGTTTGTTTGCCACACAAACGTAATGGTCACCGTTGTTTAAGGTGCTGGCAGAATTTTTAATCCATTTTGACCAGGCATTTGTTTTCCCATATCCTGCCTTAACCTTTATCATCTGGTGGAAATCCTTTATTTTTATTATACTGCCTCGGGTTGAGGGGTTAACATTAGTAACCGAGGTTGAATTATTAACTAATCTAACAGCAAGCTTCCCCATGGGATCGTTTCCTGATACATCTATCTGGAAGCTAGACCTGTGTTTAATGGAAAGAGCTGTCTTTCCTGGCTTGTGAGTTAGCAAGAGTAGATTATACTGTAAATTAGCACAGGTGTTAAGGGAAGCTTCTCCAGGCCTAGTTATTTTTTCTTTTAACCCTCTTGGAATTGGAACAGCTCTATATGGTGGGGGTGTCCATCCTCTATTTGGGGTGGTCCTTTGAGACTTGCCCCAACTAGAACAAGGGCCTTGTCTTGGATTATTTTGCTTTATAGCCCATGTTGGTTCTGGGCAGAGACATAAGACTTGACATGTATTAATTTTTATAATTAGGAGTTTCTTTCCTATAGTAACATTAATAGTTAATTGAGCTGAACAAGGGCTACCCAATACCTGGAAGCTTAACAGAACCAAAGACCAGAATAAACTTAGAGTCTTTTTACAGTTAACTTGAGAGGGTCCAGATGTTGAGTGATGGTCCATTGTCCTTTCAGGATAGGAGGTGGGGCCCCTTTAACCCGTGTGCAATGAGTCCAACCTCTTTCCGCAGTGCGAACAGCTGTTTCCGTTGTAAGCAGCACCTGATATGGTCCTTCCAGGCTGGCTCAAGCTTGTCCTCCTTCCAGGTCTTTATTAGGATGCTGTCGCCGGGTTGATGAGAGTGTGCTGGAAATTTAAGAGGTGGGGTTTGGGCTAACAATCCTTGTACCCTAAGAGAGGACAGGGAAGAGGAGAGACTCAACACATGATTTCTGAGAAATTGATCTTTGGTCTCCATTGTTGGTATGTCTGAGCCCAGGCCCAAAAGATTAGTTCCTGCCTCAGGTACAAAAAGGAATCTTGCCTGGGATAGTCTGGTTTTATACTCAACCTGTGTTTTCTCAAAAATAGTTACATTAAATCCTTCTCCCTTTACTCCTGAAACCATTAATGATTTATTAGACAGCTTTAAAGAAGGGGGGGTGATGGGCAAGGGAAGATCTGGCTGCTCCAGAATCAACCAGGAATGTTAATTCCTCCCTTTTAGGTCCCATATGCAAATTTATCAAGGGCTCTTGGCAGGACCCATTTGTATAACAGAGCCCCTGACCTTCCTAGTTCCCCTCGAAGGTCATAATGGGTATAACATTTTCTTCTTTTTTCAGGTCCGGGCATTCCCTTTTAAAATGGCCTTCTTTTCTGCACCAGTAACATTTATTTTTCTCTTTCCATTTAGGGGGGCCCTGAGTCAAAGGTCTTTGTCTCCAGTTCCTGGGGCCAGTTTTCCTCTGGGCTACTTGTTCTATAGTGGAGACCATTATTTCAGATTTTTGCTTTTGTTTTTCTTCATCCCTCCTTACATAGACCCTTTGAGCTTCTCTTAACAATTCCTCTAGGGTTTGATCTTCCCAGTTTTCTAATTTTTGCAGCTTTCTTGCGATGTCTGGCCAACTCTTAGTAACAAAATGTAATTTAAGCATTCCCTGTCCTAAAGCGTCCTCTGGGCTTAACCCAGAATATTTTCTCATTTGGTCCCTCAGTCTGTTAAGAAAATCAGCTGGCCCCTCCTCCTTTCCCTGCTGTACCTCAAAAGCCTTAGCCATGTTTTGGGACCGAGGTACAGATTCTCTAATCCCCTTAATTATTAGTTCCCGAAGGTCCCTCATGTGACTTCTATGTTCTGGGATGTTGTTATTCCACGGGAGTCCTGATTGGGAAACTTAACCTCAGCAGCGAGGACGTCAGGGCCTGCTGGGTGTTCTCGTTCCCATGCGGCTATGGCTGCCCATCTAATGGCTGCTCTCTCTTCCCCAGTAAAGAGGATGCCCAGAATGGACATTAGTTCAGTCCACGTGTAAATTTGGCGTCCTAGAAATTGATCTAGCTGGTCTGCAACCCCGTGGGGGTCCTCTATAAGAGGCTTGAGTTCCTTTCTTAGAGCTCTAACCTCTGAACTGGTTAGGGGGGCATTTACAAAACCAATAGCCCCTCCACCCAGAGGAACTTCCCTAAGTGGGTAAAAAGCCTGTGGCTCTTCCTTTTTAGAAGGAAAAGGGAAACTTTGGACATCCTGTTTGCATTGTTGAACCTCTCTTCTCAGTCGGGGAAGGGAGGTACATAATGGAGGAGGGGGGTCTGAAGTCGCTGCAGTCGACTCAGATTCCCTCCTTCCTTCCCCTCCCTCCTCAGTGACTTGAGGTGGTTCAGTCTGCTGATTCCCTGAATTACAGGGGGGAGGTGAACAGTTAAGGGGGTCCCAATTGTTCTTATTCTCATTCATTTCTGCCTTCATAGGGAACAAGCCTACAGGCCCCTTCCTCCAGCAGAGCGCAAATCTATTTCTTCCTGGGTCACAGGATTTTTATTATTGACATATTCGATTAACGATTGGCAAACCCAATCCTCATTGGAACCAAATTTTGGCCAGAATACCGATGGACTGAGAATGGGTTCTTGTATCCAAATGAAACAGCAGTATTTTATCATTTGGCGTTTCTTTTTCCCTGCTGTCCTGGGATTCTCTTCCCAATATTGGAGCATACGCCCCAAGGGGCTATCTGAAGGAATTTTATCTAATTCTTCTTCCTCCCTGTGTGCCCTTTCACAGGGTGAAGTTCTATTTCCCATCTTGGCTTCCCTAGTTGTGAAACCACAACTAGATACTTGGCTGAGACCTAGTCTCCCCCCTGCTGGAGGTTTCTAGTATTTCTCCCAGATGCACTTAGTCTGTCTCCCATGTGGGACCCATATCCCCATAGGCAGGCCAGTTTCTCGGCAGGCCAGTTAAAGTCCCTAGCTGGCTCCCCAGAAGAGGAGGCCTTATGTCGTATGAAATGCCAAGGATATAACAGAACGGCAGATTCAGACTCCACACCTGTTACCTCTCATCAAGTACACACAGCCGTTACTTCCCATCCTGGCCTTCCTGGTTGTGTAACTGCACTAGATGCTCATTCAAGCACACACACACACACAACCCCCGGAGTGTCCCGACCACCCAAGTATTAGTTGCTTCTCCCCGAAGTGTTCATACCTGACTCCATGCGTGAATCTCTGGTCACCACAGTATTTGTTAAGGCCTTTTCCCCGCGATACCTCGCAATTTTCGCCTGAAGGTTTATCACCTGCTCCAGAGATTGTGAGTCCCCCTCCCCCAAGGCTACCACAACACGGAAGTAGGACGCGTCTCTCTTAAGAAGAGGGGATCCTCACCACCCTGGAGGGGCGCTGGGGTCCATGTTGGGCGCCAAATTGTTAGAAAGACTTTTCACAGCGTCTAAAATAATGGCACGTGTTCGAAAATTGCTTGGCAAGGCGATTTTACTTTTTTGCAAGAAAGGGTGCCCCCAGATGTGTGAGAGAGCACGCCTCACAAAGAACGAGTGGGTCTTATATCCCTAACTCAAGGCTCCTCCTGCGCTGAACTCCTATTGGCCGAAGTTACAGCTTCACATTCTTCCCGGTCAGCTACAGGCAAGATGGGGGAGGGTCGACACCTGTAATCTCTTAAGAGATGTTAATTTGGGGAAGGAATGTAAGTCCCTACCAGGTTACAAAATGGCCACCTAAGTGAAACTACCTCCTTTGACAGAAAGATACAATTATATTCTCACAGTGGGAACATCTGGCAGGAAAGGAAGAGAGAGCGCACTGGCATTTGCAAGCAGGGCTGCAGGAATGGGGTGTGGGGCCAGGGGTGAAGGCCTGCACAGGAAAGGGGCTGAGTGTGGTGTGCAGGGGAGGGTGGGCAGAGAAGGGCAGTTCCAGGGGAACAGAGGTTGGGCCTCAGGCTGCCTAGGCTGGTCTGAGAGGAGAGAGAAGGCAGTAGGGCTTTCTGCTCTGGACACAGAGGGGACAAGCTGTGGAGAGGGGTTAGGAAATGAGGCCTGGTGGATCAGGGATGTTGGGAATGCTGGCGTCCTGACACTCACTTCAGGGAGAAGTTAGGGCTTTGTGACTACTGAGCCAGGCCCCAGGCACTCCTAATACAGAGACAGTACCCCTCTCTCCAGCGCCCCAAGCCTCAGCCCCTGAGGCCTCAGGGTGGGACAGACTGGCAGGCTGGCCCCTGATTAAGGAGCCTGGCCTCTGCTGTGTGAGGAGGATGTGGAGGAGACACTCCTGAAGAGGGCTTTGCTCTTCCTTAGCTGAGCTTTGGAGAGCAAGGCCAGGAAGGACCTGGCGTGAGGAGTCAGAGAGGGAGGCTGGAGGCCGCTCTGAGCCGTGACGCTAAGTGCCTTGGAAGAGGCTCTGCTTGTCACACCAAGGGGCCAGAAACCCAGAGAGCTGAGCCTCCGGGAGCGGCTGTGCTGGAAAACACAGAGAAGACAATGTGCGACCTAAAGGGACAAAAGACTAATGGTGGTATTTTAGGTATGTGGAATGTGTGGAGGCCGGGGAGGTGAGTTTCTTCATCCCTCAAATGACAACCCAATGCCAAGGAGAGCCCGGGGAGGCACGCCTGAGGGGCCCTCAGACCATGGGGCCCGGTGGGTTGGGCTGTGTCCTTAGGCCTTTTTCTACCAACGCCAGGGACAGAGGCCTCCAACGGCTGACAGTCTTGTCCCTAAGCAGATCCAGGCTGGGGTCCTGCTGGAGCACAGGACCCCAGATGAAGGCAGGGCCTGGTGGCCAAGCCTCCTGAATGGGCTTGAAGTCCCTGCTGGGTGGTCTGGGGACGCTGGGGCGGGGCAGGGAGAGGAGCTGGGCAGGACCAGCTGGCTGCCTGTGCCCTGGTCCTCGCCCTCTGCGAGTGGAAGGGTGGGGGTGGCGGCCGCTGTGTTCCTGGCTGGGAGCCCAGAGGAGTCTTTTGTAATCACAACATGATCTCGTGTGCTGAGCAGCGAAGCCGGCAGGGAGAGGCCGGCAGAGGCCCGGCTCCGGCTCCGACTCCGGCTCCGGCTTCCCTCCGTTCTGGCTCCCCCGGGGCTGCTCTGGGATTCTCTCGGTGCCCACCGTTGCCATGCACTAGGCTGTGAGTGGCACCTCACTTTTGACGGGGGGGGGGCTTCTTGGGGTTGGGAGGGGGCTGAGATACCAGACAGCCACATTCCAGGGGCAGCTAGGGACAGCAGGGCCTGGGAGGAAGAGGGCTGTGATAAGGTGGGTGGAGGGCTGGGCAGGGGCACCGTCTACAACAGAGACACGACACAGCGACCAGACAAGAAGGGACCTGGGATCTTGATGCAGAGACGCAGCTTGCCCAGGGAGGCTCCCTTCCTGCCTGTGAGAGCAGCTCTTTCCAGCAGACTGGGCGCAGTCCTGGAGAGTGGGGTTCTGGGCCTGAGAGCTCAGGACCAAGGTAAAGCCTCTATTTTTTGGTGTGGTCCTTGATTTGGGAGCCAAATAGCAACCCCTTTGACCTCTTGAATCCCCTGGCATCTTCCCAGTCATGGCAGGTTCCACTGCCAGAGCCATTTATTTATTTATTTAATTTTTTATTATTCATTTATTGTGCTGAGGATTGAACTCAGAGGCATACTACCTCTGAGCTACACACCCAGCCTGATTTTATACTTTTTTAATTTTGAAACAGGATCTCACTAAGTTGTAAAGGTACTCACTAAATTGCTGAGGCTGGCCTTGAACCTGTGATCCTCCTGTCTCAGCTTCCCAAGTACTGGGATTACAAGTGTCCGCCACCACACCTGGCTTGTCAGAGCCTTTTATAACTCCAATTCTGGACTCTGCTTGACGACCGAGCTCTCCCATCGGAATAGCTGTGAGGGAGGGGAGAGCATATTTGGGTGTGATGTGCTGGGGACAGGTCTGGCTAGAAGGCTGTAGCAGAACTATAATAGATACCAGCAGAATGAAAAGCCAGGGGGTAGGGGAGTGGAGAAGTTCCCGGATGTAGGATTTTGTAAGGCAGAAAGGGTTTCACAGCAAGCAGGCTGTCCAGGGCCTGTCTGCAGTGCCTTGGCTGAAAGCAAGAGGCTAGAGGGAGAATGGGAACCCAGGAAGGTTTGGACTATAGATATCCCTTAAATGTACACTAGTGCTAGTCTATGCAGGGCACAGGTCATGGGAGTTAGGTGGGGGAATGTCGAGGTGTAGAACCCCTACATAGTTTGCAGTTTCGTTGGAGAGGTAAAGGGCCAGCCCATAAATTGGTGCTGGCTGTGCAGGGTGTGGTCAGGCCCATGAGATGGTTGACGCCATCTCTTCTCTGCAGCTTGTCCCAGAGAAGGGGAGGGTGCAGAGGGAAGTCCTCTCTCTTCCTCATAGGCCTTAGGGAAGGCCTCCTAGACATGGTGGGATGTTGGCTGGCTTGGAAGATTTTGAAGATGTGGAGGTAGGAGAGAGGGAGGGCATTCCTGACTTGACGTGGGAGACAGGGATCTGCAACAAAGTTAGGGAGGCTGGAAAGTTCCATCTATTTTCAGGGAATGGTGAGAAATCCATCTGGTTATGGGAGCTTTTGAAAGCTTTGGATGAATAGAATGAGGCATGCAAGCTGGAACCTTGGGAGCCCCCAGATCTGGGTGTACGGGATGGGGTAGAGGTGATGGGGCCACATCGAGGCCCCTCAATGGGAGGCACAGAGGTGAAAAGAGAAGGAGGGGACCTTATGCAGTCACATGCCGTGGGCATCCCTGAGCCAAGCTTCTGAGAATGCTGGGCTGGATACCCTGTCTTCACAATGGGAGAACTCAGAGACAGCTGACCCGCTGAGTGCCAGGCTGGATGTGAAAGAAGACAGGCTCTTGTAAGAACAGAACACCACCTCCAGGAGGCTGTTTATTAGCAAGAGAAGATTCTGGTTCAGGCCGTGTGCCAGGTCAGCAGGGCAGCCGCACTCAGCTCTTCATCTTGTGTCCTGTTTTCTTCTGTTTCTTTAGTGATGGGGACCATGGGGATGCCATGGACCAGGTGGGTGGCAACCAGGGCCTGGGGGGTGGCCATGCCCAGGACCGTGGCCTGGGCCATGGCCATGGTGGTGCCAACCAGGGCCTGGGGGGTGGCCATGCCCAGGACCATGGCCTGGGCCATGGCCATGGTGGTGCCAGCCAGGGCCTGGGGGGTGGCCATGCCCAGGACCGTGGCCTGGGCCATGGCCATGGTGGTGCCAACCAGGGCCTGGGGGGTGGCTTTTCCAATGACAGTGCCCTGGGCCATGGCCAGGGGGGTGGCCGCCATGGCAGTGCCCCTGTGAAAAGCCAAAGGAGTCTGAGGTCAGAGTTCAAGGTCAGTGCCAGTCTCACCTGCAATCACTCGTCCTCGCCCCACCTCCCAGGGACTCAGGATTCCCGGGCACTAGCACGGGGTTGTGGTGGGGGCTGGTGGCAGGGGAAGCAGATGACTGCTCCTAGCCCTGGGTCTGTTGTCTTGATGAAGCCGCTGGAGCACTGAGCAGACAAGGGGGAGGGGCCTAGATTTACTGGTTTGCATTCCTTGAGCTCAGAAGGAGCGTCAAGGTGTGGGGGGCATGGCGGCAAGGAGGGAAGAGGGGAGAGGGCCGGGGAATTTTCCTACCTCATGACCTGTGGGAGAGAAAGAGAACAAAAGGCAACAGCTTCAGTCATTTGGTTCTGCAGTGAAAACCCTGTCCTCAGCTGCCACTGGTCTGGTGCCCGCACTCCCCGCCCCCCACGAGGCTCTTCACACTTGGTCACTTGCCTGACAGCCATTCCGCCATTCATCCACTCGACAACAGATTTGTGTTGAAAGTCAATACAAAGCTCAGTTGTGCGCCCCTGTGTACTCAAGAGCCAGCTGAGTCCCCGGGTGGCGGGTGGCGGGTGGCATGGGGCCAGTGAGGACCTGTGAGTTCGTGTCTGCAGTCTATCAGCTATCTGCATCCTAGCCTTGGCCAACCTCGTGGTGCTAGGGAGGCGCTCCACCGTGGCCAGTGTGGACTCTCGCTCTGCTACCTCCGCCAGGGCCCCACCCAGTCTCCCCATTAGTCCCTCAGGTCCCACTTATCCAGCCAGTCTCTGCTCGGCCCCTCAGAGCTCCTTGTTGGCTCCTGCTCATAACCTTCTGGTTTCAGCCCTGGGCCTCTGCTCATGCCGCCTGCCCCTTGGAAATCCCTCTAGCTGGACCCTGCCTTGCCTTCCTGCAGGGAATGCACTTGCTTTGCTCCCAGCTGTGGGTCCAGTGGGCTCATTCTGCAGTAGCCACCTGAATGGAGCTAGGTGCTCTAAGATGCTCCTTTGCTGGGAATCACCTGCTGTTTCTCCTGTGCCTTTTGAGGAGAGCCAATGGCATAGCTGCTGGGAGCTGGCCTATGGGCTCCCCACCTAGCCTTGCTTCCGTGGGCTCACCCCAAGCATGAGCTGACTTCCCTGGGCGCATGTGTACAACGAGAGAAGCAGCACCTGCCTGCATTGTTCCTGAGGTTGAAGATCTAGTGAGATGAAGGTGTGTGAACATGTTTCGTCAACTGTGAAGTGTTCTATAGAATATAAGGGCTTACTAGCATCGGAGCCCTACGAACACACACACACACACACACACACACACACACACACACACACACACACATTTTTGGTGTGCAGTAGCTAAGGCTGCCTGGCCCTGCCTTCTCCACCCTCCTTCCTTCTCCCATCTCATAGCCTCCCAGCCAGGCTGCTTACCTGAACGCATCTTTTCGAGGCGAGAGCAGAGAGTGACACGGGAAACACCTGTGGTTCAACAGATAAAGTTTTAGTTTACAGTGATCTTAGTCTCAGTCTCTTCCCTTCCCCCTCCCAGGTAAGCACACACCCTTTGAAGGTGAAACTATACCCCCAGGCCCTGGTGTGGCACCGAGTGTGGAACTGGCACTCCAGGTGTCAACACAGTTGTCGATTGATGCAGGGGTTCACTCACATGGGGGGAGAACAGAGACAAGAGATGTACTGAGTCCCATACTCTTACACCTGACCCCACTCCAAGATCCCCCCAGATTCACAATCATGTGTTAATTCATTTCCACTTGGGCCTATTGCAATCATGTTGAATATTTGAGTGCCTGCCTCGTGCCACGTCACAGTACCCCTGTCCCTATAGGTCGCTGTGTAAACACCCGACATAGAGGTGAGAGAGTGAGGTTTGGAGAGATCAGTGTACCCAGAGCAAGGGAGAGCAGGGTGGGTTGTTGGCAGGGGCCTGTGGGAGACCCAGGCTGCCCTATGATCTTCCCCTGCAGCACAAGGGAAAGGAAAGTCTTGCAGGGTCCCAGCTGCTAGTTACTGTCTCCTCCCACCAGGATTGGAAGCAGGTGGGAAGCTTGAGTCTGAACCGATTTGTCCTTCACCATCAAGCCGCGCTGGCAACAGATGGAGCTGTTGAGGTCTGGCCTGTCTCACTTGGGGCTGGCATACATCAGAGTGGACAACCCAGGAATGGACTCAGTGCACATAGAGTACACTTAAGGACCAAATATCTGCATCAGGGCTCTATGACACTTGTATGGGGATGAGAATATGAGCGAAAATTGACACACACACACACAGCACTGACCCTTTGAAAGGCACAGTCTTATGCCCCTCTAAAGACATCCCCATTTTTATGCTGGGGATCAAACCCAGGCCCTTGTCCATGCAAAGCAGGTGCTCTACCACTGAGCTACATTCCCCACCCCATTGTGCCGCCTAATTTGATTGGCTTCTATTATGCTACAAACATTCAGTTGAAGCTGGACGTTGTGGCGCACACTTGTAATCCCAGTACTTTGGGAGGTGGAGACCGGAGGATCCAGGTTCGCGGCCAGCCTCAGCTCTCTCTCTTTCTCCCTGTCTCCCTCTCTCTCTCTACCTAGTGAGGCCCTCCGCAACTTCGTGAGACCAGGTTTCAAAATAAAGTATATATAAAAAAAATAGGGCCAGGGGTGTAGTGCGGAGGTAGAATGCCCCAGGGTTCAATCCCCAGTACCCCACAGAAAAAACAAAAACAAAACATTCGGTTGAATTCAGGCTCAGAACTATGCCTATGGTCCTTCTTACTCCCTCATACAAAGAAAGGAGCTGACCCCTTAGTGATGGTTCTGGAAGAGACCAGGGTGGGGGGGCAGGCTTAGATGGAGAGGTAAGGAAAACCTTAGTCCCATTCAAGGTCTTGCAATACAAGAAATAGAAAAGGCAGTCCTTGGAATATCTTTTCCTAATTCAGGCCCAACTATTAAGGGAGAGAGACCTGGCGAGGCACCTAGTGCAATCCCTTCAGCCTCAGCTAAGCCCCTTTTCCTGACATGGCAGAAGCTGTAAGTCACTTCTAACTCAGGTAGACAGTAAAGGTGCAGGGGCCCAGCCCATGAGCAGAGGCAGGGCAGGTGGGTGGACATGCTCGCAGATACTCAGCCACAGGACACACAGACACCTTGCATGAGAGACAGACCAACACACACAGATGCACGACACCCTCACCAAGACACAGAGGCACGGGTAAGTTCAGTGAGTATACCACAGACCCAGAGAGACCACGACCATCACGCACACAACACGCTCTCACAGAGGCCCTCCTTCTGGCCGCCCTCAGCAAGCAGAGCCAGGTCCTCACCTGAGAGTCAGCGCAGGAGCAGGAAGTCTGAGGCTCTGTCTGCCCTCACCTGTATTTGTACAGGACAGGGAGTGGCTGGGATGGGTCAGGTGCCCTGGGAGTGTCTGGGCAGGGGCACAGGGAATGAGGAGGGATGGACTAATCTGGGCAAAGGGCAGTTAGAGGCAGGATGTTGTCCACAGGGGAGAGGGGAATGGAGGGGAGTGTCAGGGACAAGCCACTACCAGATAGGTTTTTTAGTGAGATGCCATGGAACCACAGCATGGGTCCCAACCCTGGAGAAGCTATTCAGCACCCAGGGGCCAGCTCTGAACGTTACTGCAGCTCCCACTAAATGCCAGGCCGGGCATGAGTGCTTCACAGACAGTAGCTAACCCACTGACTCCTACAAACTAGACAGGGTGATCATGTTCCAGCAGGTGGAGGAGGAAATTGTGACCCCAGAGGAGGACCCGGTGAAACCCTTGTCCTGGGCGCCAAGACCCGGGCCTGAGTTTTCAAATGTGATGCTCAGCCCAGGGAGTTAGACTGGGAACAGAAGTCACACATAGAAAAGGGGACTTTCAGGATGGGATCTAGACAAGCAGGGAGTGACACAGGAGTTTGGAACCCAGGCTGCCAGCTTGCTTTTTACTCTGCAAGCCCCTTGTGGGCTGGTGCTCACCGACCCCCGTGGCATCTGTGTGTGCTGCTCCCCCTTGCTTAGTGTGCCCGGCACACAGGCCAGGAGCCCCTGCTACAAGCTCTCCTGTCGCCTGGATCCTCTCTTCTGATGTCTCTTGCTCCCCCAGCCTCTATGCTTCTCAAGTGCGGGGACTGTGGTGGTTCTCTTAGTCACCTTTGTATTCCCAGGGCTGGAAATCCCAGGAGCAGTTCTCCTGGCATTAGCAGGATCTCAGTAAGTATTTGCTGAATGAATGGAGAGCCAGAGTTAGTTATTATTGCTGATAACTGGCTTCCTTCTCTGTGCTTTGTATTTGTGGAATTTTTTCTCTTATTTACATATTTTTTTAAACTTTCTTTTTTTCTGGAATAAGAAGAAAGAAGTTCCCTTCCCTGATCTCACAATGCTGTCAAAGCAGAGGACATCCAAGATTCCACCCCCAGCGAGGCAAAAGGACTCAGCTGGCCCCGTTTCAATCAAGGACAGGAGCCGAGTGAAACCAGAAGCTGAAAAGTTAGAGTGGCCATTGATCCAGGTTCGCTTGTAAAGAGCTGCATGAACTAGCTGTACTACAACTGCACTAGGTTCATTTTGTAAAAAAAAGTTATGGGGCTGGATGTGGTGATGCACGCTTGTGTAATCCCAGTACTTGCGAGGCTGCGACAGGAGAATCACAGGTTCATACCAGCCTCAGCTACTTAGTGAGGCCCTCCTCAACTTAGTGAGACCCTGTTTCAAAACTAAAGAATAAAAAAATAGGGCTGGGGGTTTAGCCCAGAGGTAGAATGCCGCAAGATTCAATCCCCAGTACCGCAAAAAATCAATCACTCAATCAATAAGTCATGGGACAGCCAGGCGTGGTGGCACACACTTGTAATTCCACTACTTGTGAGGCTGAGACAGTATGATCTCAGATTCGAAGTCAGCCTCAGCACCTTCGTGAGGCTCTGAACAACTTAGTGAGAATATGTTCCAAATAAAAAATAAAATAGGGCTGGGGGAGTATCCCGGAGATAGAAGACCCCTGCGTTCCTCCCCCAATAACACACACACACACACACACACACACACACACACACACCAAAAAAAAAAAAAAAAAAGGAATGCTCTTCGGAAAACCCCAGCATGTTTTGTTATCACCCAGGACAGAGGACTTTGGTTTATGACTAGGTGGGGCTCTATTACTTTGCTCTGCATACAAGGCATTCATTGCTGTTTCAAGGGGATGCAGGGCAGGCCGGCTATTGGGGTGGGGCAGAGTCTCAGGGGAAGTTTACCAAGGTGTGGTGCCTGCCAGGCTACTTGCTCTGGCCCAAGCTGGGTAGATGGCACTTCCTGTGTCCCCCCAACACTCTGCCCTCACCAGCTCTCCAAGACCTCCTCTTCCTTCCAGGAATCCTTTTCCCCTTCAGGGACCCCAGTGCCACGACCTCCCCATCCTCAGTCTTGGGCAGGAAGCTGCACGGAGAGGCCGGTGTCCTCACGGGCCCCCAAGAGGGCGGTGGGGGTGGTGCTCTGGGTTCCAGCTTCAGAACCTCAGTTCCCACCATCTGTGGAGCCAGGGTCTGATGCCCTAGTCCTGGTCACAGCGGGCGAGCAGTGGAGGTATTGAAGCGCTGGGAGGAAGAGGCAGGCCCTATCTTGTGGATAGAGAAGTCAGCGTGGCCTGGGGGCCAGGAGGCCTGTGGAGGAGAGGAGGATGCCACAGCGGAGGTGGGCACGCTGGAGTCAATCGATGGCAGGGCGTACTTTCATGGCCACTTTCTGCTCCCCAACACTAAGATTTCAAGGGCCAGTAGAGCCTCAGCCATGGGCGTCCCCCTCTACCCCTTGGGCCTGTGTCTTACAGATAGTAAGTGCCCACCAAGTGCTTAGACTTCCTGCTGGCAGGGGGAGGTGGCACCTCCATGCCAGAAAGCCGGAGTGGAGAAGAAAGGAAGTTGGTGGGGGAAGAGGAGCCATTCCTGGAGCAGGGGCTGGGATGAGGGAGAGGAGAGAGGAGGACTGGAAGAGGCTGAAGGCCGCCCGGGCAGTGGAGGCCATGGTTGGGGGTTGGGAGGGTGAGGACATGCCATGAAAGCCCGTGAGCAGGACATTGGCCCCTCTGTGACCCCCCCACTCGCTGTCAACAGAGTCAACAAGGCCACCTGCTCCCTGGGCTGCCCTGCAGAGTGGGGAGGAGACTAGATACCCGAGTGACGTTGCCTGGTTCAATGGACAGGGTTCCCATGGCAAGAGGGCAAAGGTGGGCCACGCTGGACGTGGGCTGGAGACAGTGCTGCAGGGATGGGCCATCAGCTCAGTGACTCACGCACGGTGGGGAGGGCCACCCCAGAGACCCCTGGGCAGGAGGCTGCCCCTGACCTCCACAGAGACGCCATCAGCTTCTGCTCTGGCTAAGTCACAGACTCCAGAGCTTGAAGAGATAAATGACATCACAGGTGCCAGGGCTGCGGAGCGCCATCTGTGCGCGCAGGGTGCTGCTGTTTCAGCACCCACAGCCTATTTGACTCTCTGGCCCCACCGTTCCTTCCCTAGCTCTGTACCGGACAGCTGCCCGCTGGCCGTTTCGCTACCTTTGGCCTCTGGTGTCCCTCAGAGCGTTTCGTGACAGTGAGGTGCCCTCCAGGCCCCAACCTCCCTCGTCCTCCTCCCCCGCAACATCCAGGTGTCCCTAGGACTGAGGCGTGGTCCCAGCACTGGACTTTGATGCTAAAAGGGGGACACTTCCAGGTACTCTGGGATCATTGGCCACCCTGCTTCCCTCCCCACCCTTGGGCTGTGTGTTCTCTCCCATGGTGACTATGGCGACTTCTGCGTCCTATTCCTGGAATTTCAGCATGTGCTTTCTCAACCCTGGTTACCTTCTCCTGCCTAGAAACTTCTAGGCCCGGTGAAAATTTCCAACCAGGCAACCTGCAGCCACCCCAAAGCACCCCCTTCTCAGCAAAGCCTGGCCAGCCCCCATCCAAGCCTCAGCCTTCTAGTGGGCTTCTGTCCCCTCCATGCCCCCGACCTGGGCCAGACCCTTCCCTCCTAGAGGGCGTGACCTCACCCCTGCTCAACCCCATGCAGCAGGCCTCAGGGCAGGGGAGAGCCTGCCTGGCCCAGGCTAGCCTTCAAGCCTCTGCCCGCCCCACCTCACCCCTTCCTCCAGGTCCAGAGGGAGGAGCGTCCTGGGGACACACAGGCCAACTGGGGCTGCTCCTAGCTTCCCCGAGGCCCCAGGACTGAGACCTTTGCACTGTTCAGGCTCTGTCCCCACCTGCAGCCATGCTTCGACTCCAGGGCCTTCTGAAGGCTTCCTGCTCACTGTTCCCTGGACCCCACAGCCCTGCTGGGATCAGGCACCATGCTGCAGTGTCTGGGCACAGCCTGCTAACTGCCCACACCTGTCCCCATGACCCACTCACCTGGCCCTTTCTGACTTCAGCTTCCTCACCCACCCTGCGGCCTCATCAGCCCCCAGCTCGGTGAGCCCGACTACTTTACCCTCTGTCTGCCCTCAGTGACCTCCCCAGTCTGGTCTGCACCTTCCTAACTTGATGTCCTCTTGCTGGTAAAGGCCACCACCACTTCCCTGTCTCTTCCCACGTGGCTCTCTCTCCTGCAGGCCTGGCCAACCACACAGTAGGCACCCTGCTAATGGCACGTGGTGGGCCAGCCTTGCAGGGCGGCGCTCAGCCTTTTCCTGGGGCAGCTCTGAGCTGGGAGTGGAGGTGCGGGGTTCTGGGAAAACACTGTGAGTCACCTTTGCACCCACCATGGAGAACAGAGGTCCATGAGGGAGACCCCAGGGCTCAGCTCCACAGAGGCCTGGCCTCCCCCCTCCCTGGGTGTGCCCTGGAGCGTGGAATGGCGTGGACTGCAGCCTGGCCTGCCTGCTGCCTCCAGATGCCGCCCTGCTCTGGTATGTGTGTTCTTGGTAAGGCAGGGCTCAGACTTTGTCTTGGAGGCTGGAGCCTGCCCAGGGCTGGTCCCTCCCCACCCACCTCGTGCCCTTACAGCTCCCCACCCAGGCCTGACACAGGGACCTCCAGTCATCGGAGTCAGGACAATGTTTCTTGAGACAGGAACATTCATGGTGGGGAGTGGGGGAGGAGTTGGTGTATAGAAAAGGTTCCTTCTTGCTCCCTCCCCGGGGTTTGGGGGGTGACCTGCCTAGTAGGGTTCTCATGCACATGAGTGATTTATACAATTTAGCTCCTGGCCAGGAAGAATGGACCTGAGTAACAGAATGTGAGCCTGGGACAGATCAGTGGGGTCCAGAGGGGCGTGAAGCGCAGCAACTGCTTCCAGGCCCACCTGTGCTGCCTGGGGACAGATGGTCACCAGAGCCTGGGACTTGAGAGGGGACAGAGCGTGGTGAAGGGAGTAAGTGGGAGGACACCCTGGAGAGGGTGGTGTTACCGTTTGGAGTGATGCCGCGGGTTCTTGTTTTTAGCTAATTTAGAAAAAGTTAGCCAGAACTACTGTTGCAAGCTTGAACAAAGTTTTTATTATTACAGAGAGAAACGGGGGACAGAGTAAGCAAAGCACCACGCCAGAGGTGACGT